>JARACY010005344.1:0-17500 GCA_029255725.1 Scrobipalpa atriplicella | reverse complement strand
AGAAAGGGTATATGCATCGAGAAATGTGTGAATCTACCCATGAAACTGAACTTGTATGGAAGGTCACAACTTTTTTTTCGTTTTCGACCTATGTTTCTTAGGGAAAGTTGTTCAGTTTCATGGGTAGATTCACACATTTCTCGATGCATATACCTTTTCTGTTACACGTTGTAGAATTTCGGAGGTATGATATGTTACAGCAAAAATGACTTGAAATAAGTTTTACCTTGTACGATTCCTTGCGTGAAAGAGCGCCGGCTGCGCTGCCGCTGCGAGATACACCACCTACAGCTGTTTCCGATGACTGGAATATATAGAAAATGTTAATAATTTATACTATTATGACTAGTCTTTCTTTCCAGAAAGATTCAAGCCATTAAATGATATCGCTACAATAGTATAGTTGTAAAATTATATGCAAGATGTCGCTAGTGTCTACTCAAAGACGCTCTAAAGAAACAACAGATCAACAATTTCACCGCTCAGGAGGAGAACCGTAATGGCCTAGTTGGTTATGGCGTTGGGACGGTTTTCCAAAGACGCAGGTTCAAATCCTGTCCACGGTTGAAATTTTTGATTTGTTGTTTAACATAATTTGGAAATAAAATAGCACTTTAAGTGCAAGTACACAAATAAAATGTAAAAAGTGTAGCGATATCATGTAATGGCTTGAATTCTTTCTGGAAAGAAAGACTAGTCATAATAGTATAGTTGTAAAATTATATGCAAGATGTCGTTATAATTATTAGACGATAAATACATTTAGAAGAAGAATGGATAAGTCGGGATATGTGCGAGTGGGTTTTTTAAAAACGCGTTTTAGATAGGTTTCAACCAAATCACTTTTTTTGTATGGGAGCCCGCCTTAATATTTATTGTATTCTTGTTTTTAGTATTTGTTGTTACAGCGGCAACAGAAGTACATCACCTGTGTAAATTTCAACTCTCTAGCTATCACGGTTCATGAGATACAGCCTGGTGACAGACAGACGGACGGACGGACGGACAGCGAAGTCTCAGTAATAGGATCCGTTTTTTCCCTTTGGGTATGGACCCTAAAAGTAAATTCTGGGACAAAGTTGATATTGTCAATTTATCACTTTGTGAGGTTTTTCCCAGTTTGGTTAGGACATTGCAGGCTGAATCACCTGATTGTCCGAAAAGAAAAAGGATTCCGTGCTTCGGAGGGCACGTTAAGCCGTCGGTCCCGGTCGCTGTTTTTGATAGTGGTCGTTACTGAAACCATGTCAGAGGCCTATAGCTGTGCTACTAGGCAGTTTGAAAACTCTGACACCAGGGTTTATCGGGTCGGCGGTTGTTCGACTCGAAAATCCACTCGCTAAGAAGAAGATTACTTATTCGGTTTTTCGCACTCAGTTTTCAGCTCTATGTGGCAAAAGGACGTGCCACATATAGTTGCCTAAGATTTTACCCCACCAATATTTTTTTAATCTTTTGTATTCTAGGCCCAACGTCAACACTACAGACGCGAGAAGAAACGCGCCGCGACAGCTCTTTTACATTCTATAGACGATCCAAGCGTTATTGTACTAGCTGATTGGCTTAAGGTAAGAAACATACCGGGTGTAAGGGACAGCGTCCCGCAAACTGACAGGGGTTGCTTAGTCAACGAAACTGAACAACTTTCACTAGGAAATTCTTTCAGGAAACACCTAAACAAAGGTCGTTCCGCCACGTCTGACAAGTTTTGAGGGTCATTACAGATGATTATGTATATTGCTATAGTGACAGATTGTCAGCCCATCGCCTAAATTGCAATACATTGAAACCCTCTTAGCTGGTTTTTACAGCATGCCCGGGAGGAGATGCAGCTGGCTCATTCAATGTTTTTCTATCACTTCCAGTCCAGCATGAAAGTCAACCACTAACCCCAAAAAAAATGTTAAATCAAAATTACGTTTAGTATGGAAATACGAAATAATAAATTTGCCTCGGGCAGGATTTGAACGTGCAATCTTCGGAATGCCGTTCCGTTGCTCTGCCAACTGAGCTACGCAGAGCATTGAGTATAGCAGAGCAGAGCAATGGAACGGTATTACGAAGGTCGCAAGTTCAAATCTACTTCCATGCTGGACTGGGAGTGATAGAAAAACATAGAATGTGCCAGCTGCATTTCCTACCGTGCATGCTGTAAAAATCAGCTAAGGGAATCGAGGGTTTCAGTGTATTGCAATTTAGGCGACAACCTGTCACTATAGCAATATACATAATCGCCTGTATAATAACCCTCAAAACTTGTCAGACGTGGCGGAATTACCTTTATTTAGGTCGTTTTTGCTCTGCCTGCCCCAATAGGGATAAAGGCGTGATTTTATGTATGTATGTATGTATGCAAGTTCAAATCCTACCCCAGGCGAAGTTATTATTTCTTTCTTTTCATATTAGATAAAAAAATATGCAAAATTACGCTGTGTCCAGGTCCGTGGTTCGCTCAAGTCTTGGACTAAGTTATGGTGTGTTCTGAAACCTGGACTTCTGTTACTATACAAGAGTCCTAAGGCAAAGGTAAGAAACATTTTGATTACTTAAAGTGAGCGCGCATGTGTGTGTGTGTGTGTGTGTGTGTGTGTGTGTTTGTGTGTGTTTGTGTGTGTGTGTGTTTGTGTTTGTGTGTGTTTGTGTGTGTGTGTGTGTGTGTTTGTGTGTGTGTTTGTGTGTGTGTATGTGTGTGTGTGTGTGTGTGTGTGTGTGTGTGTGTGTGTGCGTGTGTGTGTGCGTGTGTTGTGTGTTTCCATTTTTAAAAATAGTTAAAATGCAAATGTTGTCCATTTACAGAGTAGTCACTGGGTAGGCACAGTGTTACTAACCTCGTGTCAAGTGATCGAGCGTCCGAGTAAAAAAGACGGATTTTGCTTCAAACTCTACCATCCGTTGGAGCAGAGCATCTGGGCACCCAGGGGACCCCACAACGAGACTATTGGTAAGTTATCCCATGTGGTGGCTTCAACGGATTGGCAAAAGCTGTTTTGTGACAAATTTGAAGGCATTTCAAATGTAATATTATGGTTTTGAAGTATTTGTTGTTATCTCATCTTACAGGAGCGGTAGTGCAGCCCCTGCCCACCGCGCACCTGATCTTCCGCGCGCCATCGCAGGCCGCCGGACACTGCTGGCTCGACGGACTAGAACTAGCACTACGATGCAGCAATGCTATGCTCAGGTATACCACAAACATACACACACACATGCACACACACACACACACACACACACACACACACACACACACACACACACACACACACACACACACACACACACACAGTGCCCTTCAGTCCATTACAAATTAAAAATACTTTGGTCAATAGCTCGCTACGCTCGCCATTCAAGCTAATAAACTTCTGTCAATAACGTCAACTCTCGCGCTCACTACGCTTGCCATATAAACTGATAAGCTTCGGTCATTAACGTCAACTCCGTGACAATTTTATAAAATTCTGTCAATAACATAAATTTTCGCGCTCGCTATGCTCGCCATACAACGCTCAACATAAACGCTACTATGAGTCAATATACCTTCATCAGATGAACTTTTTATGAAATTTCAAAATCGCTTTTTTGTATGAAAATAGTGAGTTATGATATGACGTCACACTTCAGTAAATATTGACTACTCAAATCAATAGCTTATATACTTTTAACTCGATTATTAAAATCTAAATGTGCATTTTATTTTAATGATGAATAAAATCCACAATATTTTTAGGCAACAGTTTTAAGTATAAACGTTTTGAATTTTTTTAGTTACCCAGTCTAGCACCCAATGGGGGTTTTAAATTTGCTCGTTCCGGAGAAAATTTTCAGTTTCGAACTAGATGGCGTTAGCTGCGGATAAAATTTTGACAGGTCGTACAACGCTGTTTTGGCGTTTTCGTTTTACGCAATGTTTGACAAATAAGTTGTAGTGTACAATTTTTAGTTTAGAAGGCTTTCTTAGTGCTGCTTTATTGAATCATGAACTATAGATAAGTAAAACACAGCTCCCGGATATGTAAAAAGATTGATTTGACAAAATTAGATACTATGTAAATAGTCAAAAGACTTTTCCGTGTAAAGAAACGTCATTTTAGCCAGTTCCAGCGCCCTCTGCAGGGACTCGCAAGTATCGTGTAAAAAAATCCCATTGATGAGAGTTTGCTGTGTGTTAGTGTGATAATGTGTTGTATAGTGTTCTCTGACGTAGTTGTTTATGATGTCCAGATGTTCGCGGTCGGCGCGCGCGGCGGCGGCGGCGGAGCTGTCCAGCCACACTGCCAACAACCACATCTCGCACGAGGAGTTGGAGAAACACTTCAATGAACACGGTAAGCTCATAAAGCTCCTCTACCTGTTGATGCATCATCTATGTTATGTCTTTCCCAAAATGTCTATATTAGGGTGTATGTGCTCGCGGCAACTGTCCTTTTCTAGCATGGGGCTGTTTCAAACCGATTTCATATATTTTTGCATATATCTCAATGTTCACAAAAAGTATTTAAAAACAGAGTTGATTATGATGATCTTCATAATTAAACGGCTCATAGAAATGTCACAGTTGTTGAAATTCGGCATTGAGACGCCAGTTTTTCATGATATTTCTGATGATTTCCTGGTGTAATCATAGTATTTTTAGGTTAAATCTATGAATCTAGTTGTTCTCCATATTTTAGAGAAGCTAACCATACATAAATTTATTGAAAATTCACCTATTAACTATCATAACAAAGTGAAATGCCGGACCGTGTTTAGCCCGATTTAGAGTACTTCCCTCCTTAAATGTTTATGTCCATGACATTTCTTTGTAAATAGTTTCTGTTCTAATTCTACACTCGACACTGGCAAAAGTGTCCCCAAATCTGGGTTGACGATTGCTAAAATACGAAAAAAAAAAAACACTTGGTAAGCGATACTATTATAGCAGCTGTAGCCGATAGATGGCGCCACATTGAGACACACAAGTTCTGAAACGCGTTATCGAAGTTTTTTCAGCGATCTGCGGATATGTACAATTTCGAAACGTGTTCGGTTGGACTTCGGTCCCCCTGGCCACTACACCCGACCAGGCGGGTAGCTACCCCTTTCCCATCTATTATCACTTGGCCAACTTGCCTAAACATCAAACTCTCAAACATTAATAGAAAATGGTGTAACAATCGAACTAGAATAATACATTACTTTAGAAGCCAAAAATAAAGCAATGTATGGTCGAGTAAATTTTGTAAACGAGACCATACATTGCTATTTTGGCTGAGATTAGTACAGTACTTTTCTCCCATTTGCTAGGGAATAGCTTCATTATTTAAAAAAAAAATCATACATTCACTCTTTTCGATTCTCAATTCTCAAACTACAAGTTCGCAGCGGCCAGCAATTTCTCCAAACGACATTAATGACCATTAACGACCTCTACACGAGGACTTTAAAGTACACACTAGTATAAATTAGGTGTTTTTAAGTTCTCAATATTATTTTTTTAAAGGCCGAATGCACAAATAAAATCAAAATTATGAATGAATGGTAGTTCGCCTATCAAAGGCGCCAATCTAATTTTAAATTTTACAATATTATGGAAGAATTGCAAGCAGAGATTGCAAGTTTAATGTTTATTTTTAAGCGTATAGATATTGTTTCCTCGCAAATGAGAGAAAAGTTCTATACTAATGTCAGCCGAAATAGCAATGCATGGAAGGCCATAACATATGGCAAATTGCTTTATTTACGGCCTTTAAAGTAATGTACTATTGGAAGTTTCCTTGAGAGGCCAGTTAGCCAAGTAATGTTGGATGGGAGTCGGGTAGGTTGTGTAGTGGCCAGGGGACCGAGGTCCAACTGAACATTATTGGAATTGGTAGATATGGAATGGGATGGGATCTACCTCCTAGTAGTCCACCCCGGGCAACGGCAACACCTGTTTGCCTGTGAATAAGTCCGGCTGAATGATCCCAACAAAGCGGTGGTAGGCTCCGCAATGGGCCGCCTGCGAGCTAGACCACCCGACCACCGGAGTTCGGCGCCAAACAGCTTGCTGTTTTTCTTCGGTGCGTGAGAATGTCAGTGCCTTAACAGGCATCATCTGGTTTTGCTCGCTCCATCGCTCCTCTGTCACGGTCATCCCTGACTTAGGTGTCTAGAGTCAAGGGCAAACCCAAACCCGAATAAAAAAAAAATATTAAGATCGCTGCGCAAACTTCGATACCGCGTTTCAGGACTGTTGTATCTTGTTGTTGTGGCGCCATCTATGTGCGCGCTACATACTATTAAAACGAAAATTACAGCGAAGCTTATCATCAGCTGAGTTCTAATCATAATAATTAAGAAAAATGTACTGGGACGGTATAAAAAAGTACTATGGACTGGACATCTCTTACGTATTTCTTTAATGTAATTTTGTAATCGATTTAGTATTTTTAATTAATATTTTCTTCGATTTTTTTTTCAATAAAAATACCTTTTTAGGTAATTATATTAAAAGTTATCTCCATAGAATGTTAGTTATTAAATTACTCTAATAACAATTATATTTTAATCACCTCCTCTCCTTTACCAAAACACGTTTTGCTAAACTGTATTTTCGCTAAAAATACGCTAAAATATTACTTCGCTAAAATATAATTCCGCTAAATAGTGTTATCTGCTTGTAGTTCACCGACACCTCTTATGTCCATTTCCGATTATTCTCCAAAGAAATACAGCCTAGACAGAAAACCATCTTACCCTACCAAGAAAAAGCCTAAAAAAATCTCAAAATGGACACAATTCGTCGAATCTATCGAACTTTTGGCCAAAGATCAGGAATCTAGTGATTCTAGTGATAATAAGAATTATTCGTTCTTTGATTTCTTGACGAAAAAAGATAATTTTGACAGAAACGCCCCTTCAACGTCTAGTATGAGAGTACCGTCAGAACCAAAAGTTAAAAAAGCTAGCAGCAAAAGTCTAGCGTCAAGCCCGATGCGTCTAGAAACAATAGCAAAAAAGACACCTATTCTACGTTGCTTCGATGTACCTAAACTGTCTTTGCCTCTCGGAGAAAAAAAGACCAAAGAAAAGGACATTTCGCCCTCGAGTATGATCGAAGAAAACCTATTCAGACTGGTCAACGCGTTACCCAAACGTCGTAGCTCAACACCTCAGACTTATAAGTTTTCTTCTAAAAGAATAAGCCAGTTGAGATCTTCTGGAGCGAAAACTGATTCGGAAAATGATGATAAACACACCATTTTAAAAGACCATTTGCCTCAAAAGAGGATTAAAGATACTTCAGAAGTGCTATGCACTTCGCCTGATAATATTGTTATAACTAAAACAGCACCATCTGTGGAAAGGTTTAGGAGGTACAGCTCGTCTTCTACTGACGAGGTGTGCGATGGTCACAACAGGTTTGTATTTGTACCTTCTGCGTTTATTTAATCTTTGATATTGAGCTCTATGGTGTTAGGCGAAGCGTATAAGTGTGTCAAAAAGATGTCTGTGTGTGTGTTAGAGTGTGAGTGAGTGTTAATTTGAGTATGTGTGTGCGCGTCCGTGTGTATGTGTGAGTGAGTGTGTGTGTGTGTGTGTGTGTGTGTGTGTGTGTGTGTGTGTGTGTGTGTGTGTGTGTGTGTGTGTGTGTTTTGTTGACAATTTGATGATTTTCTTTTTGTCACTCAGGCGGTTTGTGTACTCAATGAACATGGACAAATACTCACTAATAGACAGTGCAAACTTACCCTCTGCTACACTTCAAGCTGTTAATACTGAAAGAAGGGAGGACAGATTTTCGTCACAGAATGTCTATGTTGCCGGGAAGATAGTTAGGACCAGTGGTAAGACGTTTTTTTGGTGGTTCTGTTGCAAAATTTACCAAATGCGCAAAATGTACTTTTTGAATATTCATTTTATGTACCTCTAGGAAAATGTACCCCTTGTCTACTAACTTATTTTTATTATTAACAACTAATACTGAAGATCGGAATTTCTTTTAATACATGTATAATTAATTTATACCCCGACCACGAACTAAAAGGACCTATGATAGAGAAACCATAGAGACGAACTTATACATACATACATATAA
This sequence comes from Scrobipalpa atriplicella, assembly GCA_029255725.1. Lineage (NCBI taxonomy): Eukaryota > Metazoa > Arthropoda > Insecta > Lepidoptera > Gelechiidae > Scrobipalpa > Scrobipalpa atriplicella. The sequence goes on along the minus strand of JARACY010005344.1, from coordinate 9,444 downwards.
TCACGCCTTTATCCCTAATGGGGTAGGCAGAGCGTAAACGACCTACACAAAGGTCGTTCCGCCACGTCTGACAAGTTTTGAGGGTTATTCCAGATTGATCTGTATATTGCTATAGTGACAGGTTGTCAGCCCATCGCCTAAATTACAATACTGAAACCCTAATATCCCTTAGCTGATTTTTACAGCATGCCCGGGAGGAGATGCAGCTGGCACATGCTATGTTTTTCTATCACTCCCAGTCCAGCATGGAAGGCTTACTTACGAACTTATAGGAATTCCATAAATCCTTCTCTTCTTATGGACTCTCCTCTTCTTCTTTCTCTGTCTTTTTCTCTTCAAGTCTTTTAGTCAGTGGTCATGCTTTAGTTTAATATTTTGTCAAATTGTCAATTAATTGATTTTTTTGGTGATTGAGAGTGAGAGTTTTAAAACAAGGGTACATTTTGTGGTAAAATTTGCGAATGGTACTTTTTGCTAATGCTACATTATGCGATTGAACGAAGTTTTTGGCCTGTACAGTGTGCAGTATAGTGTGTAACTGCCTCCGTGGTCTAGTGGTCTGAGCCATGGGCTCTCAATCCGGAGGTCCTGGGTTCGATTCCCAGGGGGGAACACAAAGTTGACATTTGTTAATTTATCACTTTGTGCGATTTTCTCCAGTTTGATTAGGACATTGCAGGCTGAATCACCTGATTGTCCGAGAAGTATAAGGATTCCGTGCTTCGGAGGGCACGTTAAGTCGGTCCCGGTCGCTGTCATTGATAGTGGTCGTTACACAAACCATGTCAGAGGCCTATCAGCTGTGCATTTAGGCGGTTTAAAAACTCTGACACCAGGGTTCATCGGGTCGAGCGAAACCTTTAATTAGGGATTTTGTAAACAATGCATACCGAAGCTCTAGCATAGCGGGAAGAACCGGATAGACTTGATAGCCATACGTCAGAATAAGATAGTGCGTGTGTGCTTTGCTTAAATATTTACTCTATTATTAATTAGATGCTATAAGTTGATCTACGTTGATATTGGGCTAGACCCCATCATACACTGAGCTAATGTATGGAGCAGACATCATCCAAGCACTTTATGTCCCATTTAATATGTGTGCATGCACTCATATTCATGCTAGGTGGTCTGACTCGATTTTTTAATAAAAAAAAAAGAGTTAAAAAGTTAGAAACATGTCGCACTGGGTATTAATATAAAAAGAATAAGTTTCCATAAGTAAATTACGTCAATATAAACCCTTTAAAATTAAATACCTAAGAAATTCGTGCGGACGCCTTATTGAATTTTGGGGACATGTCGTATGTTCGTGATGACTGTTCCATATACGCTAGTATAATAGTAGTTCAGTGTATTCATATGGATTTATTTTAAGCCATAACAAACAACTGATACAAAATATTAAAACAAAAATATAACAAAACATAAATAATACAAAGAAAATCTTTGACATACTGTCCGGTTACCTACCACTTCTACGTATTTACTTACTTCATTGTTTACTCATACATACATTGGTTGAACATACATACATACATACATCCATACATAAATTGCGCCTTTATCCCTAGCGGGGTAGGCAGAGCGTCAACGACCCAAACAAAGTCGTTACGCCTCGACTGACAAGTTTCGAGGGTTATTTAAGATAGATCTGTATATTGCTGTAGTGACAGGTTGTCAGTCCATCGCCTATATTGATGAAACCCTCGAATCCCTTAGCTGGTTAATACAACATGGCGGGGAGGAGATGCAGCTGGCACATTCTATGTTTTTTTATCGCTCCCAGTCCAGCATGGAATTGTTACTTTGAGGAAGGTTAACCTTATGATACAACTCTTGATAGGTCAAGTTAAAATTCACTTGATAATATTTTATTACTTACAGTACAATGCATTTACTGTGACTTTGCAATAATAGTACATTACGATATAAGTGCGGTGGGTTGATCATTACAGCCGAGGCGATATTGCTAGCCCGAGCCGTAGGCGAGGGCTATAAGAAGGCAGAGGCTGTAATTATCAAACCGCACGTATGTCGTACGACGTTTTATAACATATTTGCGAGGAAATAGCTAAAAAATTAAAACAATACAGCGAAAAGAAAAAACGCGCGGAATAATTTTTACTCGTTCACAAATTAGGATGCGCGCGCATCAACGCTTTCTTTTTTAAGCCATAGTACAAAGAAACAAAAACCAGCCAGTATTACTAATAAAGTAAATTAATATTTTTTTGATTTTGTTACAGATAAATGGTTGTAATTTATTGTAAAAATTAATTAAATCAAAGAATTAAATGTTTATTTTATTATACTTTATCTCCCAAAGTTAATTTTATTTATAAAATGTTGACCACTTTTCTGCCATAAAAACTCTTTGCTAAGATTTAAAAAAGTACCGTTCGATAAACCGTGCGTTTTACCTAATAATAAAAAAAAAACTCGTGTGTTTTACAGCACTCGTGCATTTCACATTACGATTACGCACAAGTACCTACGTAATAAGATACAATACAATATTGAAATTGGTGTAATAAGAGACCCTTTACGAGCAAATGTGTTATAAAGATAATTTTACATATTGACTTCAATGTAGGTACCACAGAGCAGATACAATAGTAGAGCTGCCTTATTACGATTTCTATAAAGAATGACGTGAGGCCAGTAATCGGGGGTGAAGTCCGAGGTGCGCGGCGGGTGGGCGACGCCACCACCATCTACTTGCGAGAAAAATAACTTTTATGGAAAGATCTGTGCTACTCAAGTTTTAGTAGGTTATACATTGCGTAGCTAATTGACCAATATGATACCAGAAAGACTACCAGCTACGCAATGTATATGGATTTTTTCTGTCAATTTTGACATTTGTAACTGGTAGACTGGCTCCCTTACAAGTATTTCTACCTGACACTAGATGGCGTTTCCCACAACATGGAATTTTCTAGAATGAAAATGAAATAAAAATGTAAATAAGTACTTTCGCGTGAAAAGATACTTTGTCTCTATCCACAAATCTTCGATCATTACGCAACACTTCATTTTGCACCGCGAAACACATAAAAATGAAATTATTCCGAAAAACGAAGCGTGCACTTCGGATAAGAACTTGTCGCGCACTGATAACAGCGCCCCCGAGCGTGGAGTTACTGAAATAATAGACGTGTGACGTCAGACCTCGAATTGATTGTTGCAAGCCTTCATTGCTTACAACAGCTCTAGGTAGGTACCTATCCAAAAGTTGTCTGAAAGAGATCCCTTTTGCCGATCATAACCGCATTTGCATATTCATTATGCAATTTGTATGTTAAGGGGCTACCCTGAGCCAGGTGGCACCCTTATCAGTCAAAAATCACTGAAAAAGCAATTAATCGAAAATCCGGTAAACCAGATTGAAATAAAAGCAAAGAAGATAATTAAGAACATCATAAAGTTGCTTAGAAGGAAAATTTGCGAAAAACGGCCACTTTTAGCACTTTTGGTATTACATACACAACTTTGTATTCTACATTGATATATGTGTTACAGCCAAAGTGATTAATCTAGATATTATATATAATATCTGGTCATTATTTATAATGTCTGCTCAATTTAGATTAAGTGATAAATGACACAGAATTAATCACTTTAACCAGCTATTATATATAATATCTTTGAAGACTTGGATAATGTAATAAAACAAGTGGGTATAGGTTAGGTTAGGTTAGGTTAGGTTAGTTTTTTAGGGAACTAGGTCATCCCATGCTCTTTGAGACTCAAGTTTATCTGGTACTGGTCTTAGTTGGACCTCAGGACACATTACGGACCATGCTTCCAACGCGTCGCTCAGTCAGTTAAACCGTATTTATTACTTTGACTAACTTCGACCAGCTATTATGAATAGTATCCGGATAAAGTGATTAATTTATCACATTGTCTGGTCAATTTGGTTATTATATATAATGACCAGTCATTATGTATAATAGCTAATTAATCACTATGGCTGTAACATATGCAATAAAGAACTTGAACTTGAACTATAGTGCTTAAAACAAACTTCAGTATACCGGATTTTCGATTCATTGCGTTTTCAGTGAGTAATGATTTTTTTTAACTGATGAGGGCTCTGGCGGCACGGGGGATCAGTACTTTCTATATGCTTATACAACATTTTTATCTCACACATATCATACAAGCGATCCTAAACAATATTTACTTCAGTACCGCTCAATGCGTCCGCGACGCCGGTTGTTTCATTGATAAAAACGCCATAGTAAATATTATGCGATTGCGCGAAAAAAAAAAAAAAACAACTACAATGTGATTTGTGTTTTGTGTGTGTTTACGGAGGCAGTGGTGTGATTTGAGTTAGATGGATAAAAAAAGTTTCTAAAGGTTGCTAATTAAAAATATTTAAAGTGTGTCCGGTATATTGTGTACCTACTACGTTGAAAAAAATCTATAAATACAAATAATAATATGCAAACCCGCTGATTTCCTCGAGAAATAAAAAAATAGATAACCACAGAGGACAAAACACAAAGTACATAGTATAAAACAAAGTCGCTCCCCGCTGTCTGTATGTATGTCTGTATGCTTAAATCTTTAAAACTACGCAACGGATCTGGATGCGGTTTTTTTTAATAGATAGAATGATTCAAGGGGAAGGTTTATATGTATAATACATGCATAATTTAGTAGAGAAACACTGATACTTTTAGAGGTTTCTAATGTGATGTCGTAAATAAACTCATTTTTTTGCGCTTACATTGCAAACGCTGGCTGAACCCTACGAGATAAATCAGAATAATGTACTACAGTATTGTACACCTTAATAAGGTCGACAAAAAAGTCCGCGATGGTATATGTCTATCTCTTAGGGATAACCCACAATAACCATTTTTAATCCTTTACATTTTACGAGAAATAATGGCTTATTTACGAAGCAATTTTAAGAACATACTGCATTAATTCTTATCCAAATAAACATGTTGTTAGGCTTGGACATTAAATGTAGATTATATATGTCCTTTACTCTATACTTTTGATCAATACTTTAGAAGATATCAAGCGTATAAACATACGCAAAATCGAAAAATATGACGCGAGATTCGCGCCCCCCGGCCGATCGGCGCTCTTGCCAGCCGCACTGTGTGTTCATGCGTGTGTGATTTTCTTGCTTGAAAACGTTTCAGAAGACAAACTATAAACCTAATAGGTATAATAAATTAACTGACAGAGTATATCAATGCAAACAGTAGGTACTTACACATAGATTATTTTTTCCTAAAAATGTGTATAGGGACTACATGATAAATGAAAATATCTCCGGTATCGTACAATTTCGGGTAATATCCTCCGAGGTTATTGATAAATGAATTATTTTTGATGTTTTGTTTATGATATTAAATTTTACCCGTGCGAAGCCGGGGCGAGCCGCTAGTATTACATAAATTGTTTTTAATATAATTAAATTTTATAATTATGAGAAATAAAAAAAATAATACTAATAATGATGAGAAATTATCACGACTAATTGTTTATCTAAATAAAGAGGTTATTTTAATTGATGTCTTTTCTGAAATCATTCATTTATATTAAGGCGCTGACAATAGCCAATGACCTTGATGGTTAGCCCCACCCCTTGCCATTACGATAACGTGCCGCCACACATTACACGTGGAAAAATTGAGTACTTCTAAGACTTCAGGTAGGTAGATACTACACAACCGAGCGAGCTAAAAATCATAAACCCCAATAGATGGCGTTTAAATTAATAAAAATATTTAAGTGAGTTTAAAATAGTTTATTGTTGATAGACAAGAACAGGTCCATTGTACAAAATGGACAATTTATTTTATAGAAAATGAAACTAGTAATTATTTAAATCTTTATTGATGAATGATTTCAATGGTGACCAAGTATTCAGTTCCTAAAAGGAAAACCGAATACTTAAATAAACCAAAATGGTAACTTATCGTACCTCCGAAATTCTATATTCCGAATTTTAATATCACGAAAATGGTTGCCAGTAGTGTTATTTTACAGATGATTTGTTTGACATATTAATTATAATCCCAAACCTATATTTTCCAGAAATATCATTTTCCAGAAACACTGTTACCAAACTTTTAAAATGCCTTTTTTACTTCTGACAACTAATTCATTTCAAACCAGTATCAATATTCCAACAATTTTAAACCCCGAAGTAACATTTTCTACAATGTCAATAGCCAGAAGTTACAATTTCCAAATGAATTATTAGACAGAAAATAAACCTCATATTTTAAAATTTTAATGCAAACCCGACTCGGGGCACCCCGACACGGATAGATTAGGTTCGAAGGGTATGGCGGAAGCGAGATGGGCGAGCGCAGCGAGCCCAGTTCGCTTCCGACATACCCTTCGAGGGTTAGGTTGCTAGTGATGCATGCCTGCATGCCTACTTGCTGCTCGCTTGCTTGTTTGATTGCATGCATGCTTGCTTGTTTGCATGCATCATGCATACAAACAAGCAATTTTTCCACAATGTCAATAGCCAAAAGTTACAATTCCCAAATGAATTAGTAGACAGAAAATAAACCGCATATTTCAAAATTTCAATGCAGAACCGACTCGGGGCACCCCGGCACGGATAGATTAGGTTCGGTACGTTTGGAGGAAGCGAGGATGGGCGAGCGCAGCGAGCCCAGTTCGCTTCCGACATACCCTTCGAGGGTTAGGTTGCTGGTGATGCATGCCTGCATGCCTGCTTGCTGCTCGCTTGCTTGATTGCTTGCCTGCATGCATTGCATGCTTGTTTGCTTGCTTGCATGCATGCTTGTATGCGTGCATGCGTGCTTGCATGCTTGCTTAGCATTTATTATAGCAAGCTGACTTTTACTCTATTCTCAACTCTATCTAGAAAAAGATTTATTTGGATTTCAACATTTTGGTAAGATAATGTTTTGGAATAAATATATTTGGAAAACAGAGTGGTGGAATAAAGTTATAGTTGGATTTCGTTATTGTGGTAAAAAGTTGATCTGTGATATAAGTCAATGGTTAAATAAAAAAAAAGGTAAATAAAATTCTGGATTTTAATAATATGGATTTTGTAACTTCTGTAAAACGAAAAAATGGAAATAAAAAAAAAGTCGAATCGTTTTCGGGAATATGGAATTTGGGTTTAAAAATTTCGGTTTTACAATATGTAACCAATAAAAATCCCTCTTGGCCGTGTAAAATTTTTATTAGACACACATGCTTCGATATTGCTTGCTTCATTCGAGGTCACATTTTGCAACCTAAAAGAAAAAAAATCTTTGTTTATTCAATGTACGTACGTAGCGTATAGGTACAAGTGCCATGTCTATTTATTTATGGTCTATGGACTTGATGCAGAATCGTATCAAAGTAGTAAATATTTGTAGGTTATTGTGTTGTAAAATAGATCTAGGTATAGAAACTTTTTAAATTTATGTAGAAACAATATACAAACATAAATAATTGTATTATTAATAAATAATAAGACTTACTCGTGTAAAATTGGGCGCTCCGGTTCGGGTTCGTCTGTATGGGAATTGTCGTCGCTTTGTAGTCGCTTTTTCTTACTGAAACGTTTAATAAATAAAAAAATATATGTAAAATATACAAAAAAGGAGTAAAAAAAATTAAATATTAAAAAAGGGGTTCGAGGTTTGACCCATGATCCTACAGAGATACCACCCTGCGGCTTACACCCCTAGACCAACGAGACATCTAATTACACCGATGAAATAAGCCTTTACTTATTTGCCTATAATATTATTTAGCTTGGACGGAAATTGAATCAAAATGATCAAAATAATCTAAATATAATATAATAAAAGCAAACTTACTTTATAACTTCCATCATATGTTTTTGCTTCTCTTTATATTGTCTTTGTTTAGGTTTTTTCGAACCTTTTTCTTTATTCCCCATTTTGTCAACACTACACAGGTTAAACTTTCACAAATGGTCCTATCCACAGTTAGAAAAATGTTTCTTCCAAATCAGAAATAGTCACACGAGTAATTATTGTGTTTTTACACGAGTAATTATTGTGTTTTTTGTTGAAAAACCACACAAAATGACGATATCCAAAGCAGTGACAGCGGGAGCAAAAATGACATAGGTCCGTCTAGCAACGCGCCTCAGCGCTCACTGTCCGTCTAGGAACGAATGAAAGAGAACGAAACAGCGTGAGGTTGAACTCCAAACAGAAATATAGAAAATCGTAGTTTACTGAAAACCTAGTTTATTATTATGAAATATTGAACAACAAAAGTTTTATATAGACTATTACAAATTTATTTCCTTAATATGAAGATATAATTTAAATGCTTAACAGAGAATTTCGCTCTAAAAGGATTTTTCAAGAGGTAACTTTGGATTTTTTTTCTATCGAAAAAATTAAAAGATAATGTGTTTTGAAAACAACCACGGCATCGGAAATATCTTCAAGAATAACATATATTATTTTTGTTGCGACAAACTAAACAGATAAAGCGGGATATGGTCAAAAGTAAGGTACATTTGGATCTTCTCAGCGCCTTAAAAGACGACCACTGCATTAGACTAGGTCGTTATGCAAAGACGACCACTGCATTAGACTAGGTCGTTATGCAAAGACGACCACTGCATTAGACTAGGTCGTTATGCAAAGACGACCACTGCATTAGACTAGGTCGTTATGCAAAGACGACCACTGCATTAGACTAGGTCGTTATGCAAAGTCAGAAACATGATGGAAGTTATAAAGTAAGTTTGCTTTTATTATATTATATTTAGATTATTTTGATCATTTTGATTCAATTTCCGTCCAAGCTAAATAATATTATAGGCAAATAAGTAAAGGCTTATTTCATCGGTGTAATTAGATGTCTCGTTGGTCTAGGGGTGTAAGCCGCAGGGTGGTATCTCTGTAGGATCATGGGTCAAACCTCGAACCCCTTTTTTAATATTTAATTTTTTTTACTCCTTTTTTGTATATTTTACATATATTTTTTTATTTATTAAACGTTTCAGTAAGAAAAAGCGACTACAAAGCGACGACAATTCCCATACAGACGAACCCGAACCGGAGCGCCCAATTTTACACGAGTAAGTCTTATTATTTATTAATAATACAATTATTTATGTTTGTATATTGTTTCTACATAAATTTAAAAAGTTTCTATACCTAGATCTATTTTACAACACAATAACCTACAAATATTTACTACTTTGATACGATTCTGCATCAAGTCCATAGACCATAAATAAATAGACATGGCACTTGTACCTATACGCTACGTACGTACATTGAATAAACAAAGATTTTTTTTCTTTTAGGTTGCAAAATGTGACCTCGAATGAAGCAAGCAATATCGAAGCATGTGTGTCTAATAAAAATTTTACACGGCCAAGAGGGATTTTTATTGGTTACATATTGTAAAACCGAAATTTTTAAACCCAAATTCCATATT
>JARACY010005343.1:0-22254 GCA_029255725.1 Scrobipalpa atriplicella | reverse complement strand
AGACGAAGTCCTACAGCTTATGCTTTAGGCTTTATATACCAAATTATGTATATACCTACTATTTATGTAAACAAATACAAAGGATTATGCTATGAATTTGCGTTTGAGAAGAATAGATAATAAAGCCTTATACTCGTTGAAAAGAACATACTATGCATACGGGCGGTTATGAATTGATTCATACATACTACATAACAGAGAACCTATTTGATGGAAAGGTATATAGGATAGGGTGTAAAGAAAGTAAAGCACGAATATTTGATCCAAAAAACCTTTGGTGAGGCTGCTTGTTGACACGAAATAAGTATCAGAGATGATCATTCGGCTCGGACGCGAGAGCAACTTGGAAGGGAGGGTCACTATTTTTAGTATAACAAGCAAATAAATAAATAAATATTATATGTTATTTGCATGAGAATTATTCGCTCTGTGTCAATCCTTTAACAAATAAAAGATATTCGCCGGATTCGACAGACAAACTAAAATAAAATCATATTTGTCGTTTTCTGCCATGAGTGAACAGAAAGGGACGGCAGGCACTATGGACGATCTTATTGTTATCCTGTCAAAATAAGAATATAATATGGATAATAATAAATAGTGGTGTGGGAAGATATCAATCAAAATCCTTTGGAATTTCTGAGCGAATTAGTCCCGTCCCCGAGCCCTGTAACCTTACAAGAGGGTACAACATTTATTTTATGACTGATTCTAGTACTGTTTGATGTGCTAAACCATAATCCGAGGGATGCCCGACTGGCACCCTTGGGGAAAATTAAATATCGGGACAATTAGGTCCCACTTTTTCGTTTTTCGCTTATATTTTTTTATTATCAGCCACGTGTCTAATATTTTTTATTATCAGCTTAAACACAAAATTGGAAGAGTTCCATACAATCTTCCATCCACTGTTTAACCTCCTTACGGGTAAAAATCCAAAAATCCTTTGTTGCTGGAAGGTTATGTTATAAAAGGTACCTGCTGTTCAAATTTCATGATTCTAGCTTTAATAGTTTAGGCTCTGCGTTAATGAATCCATCAATCACTTAGTCAGTAAGGCAAATACATTTTAGATTATCGTTCATTTTTCTTTCAACATATCTTTTTAGGTATAGGTCCGAGAAGAAAAGTTTGTTCTACGTTTTTGTACAGAATTTTATTAGCTTTTGTTTGGCCATTGCAAGTTTTCTCCTAAAACACACAATTTTTGATATATAAGCGAAAAACGAAAAAGTGGGACCTAATTGTCCCGATATTTAATTTTCCCCAAGGGTGCCAGTCTGGCATCCCTCGGATTATGGTTCAGCATATCAAACAGTACTAGAATCAATCATAAAATAAATTTACCCTAATGTAAAGCTACAATCGATTTTCTATGGAGCAGCGACGGGACTAAATAGTAACTGTCAGGATTAAAGTTAGTTCGTTCATAGTGCCGTCCCTTTTTGTTCTCACTTGACAGAAAATGTCAGGTATAGCATGACCACTGACTATAAAAAAAGACCTGAAGAGAGAAAGACAGAGACAGAAGAAGAGAAGGACTTATGGACTTCCTATAAGCCCTTCTCTATGGCAGGTCTTTTTAGTTCGTGGTCAGGTCAGGGTATAAGGTCTTATTTTAGTTATATCCTGACCGGTGACTAAAATAACCTGCCATAGATGTACCGTAGAGAAGGGCATAAAGGAAGTCTATAAGCCCTTCTCATATTCTATCTTCAGTCTTTTTAGTCAGTGGCCATTATGTGACAAACTTTGATATGTGTGGTTTGAATTGCATGGATGTGAATGATTGTTGCACGGTAAGTGTTGTGTGCGTAGTAATAAATGTGTTCGGACTGCAGTTTATTAGTTTAGTTATACCGGGTGTAAGGGACAGCGTCCCGCAAACTGATAGGGGTTGCTCAGTCAACGATACTGAACAACTATCACCAGAATTTTTTTCAGGAAATGAAAAAATAATAATTTGCTTTTCCATACAAATTTTCTGATCGAGCTGGTCATTTTGTATGAAAAAGCAAAATTATTTTTTCATTTCCTGAAAAAAAAAAAGCCTGGTTGTAGTTGTTCAGTATCGTTGACTGAGCAACCCCTATAAGTTTGCGGGACGCTGTCCCTTACACCCCGTATATGAGCTTCTGTCAAACATCTTTCTCTTAGTTAAAAAGTGTAAGGTTGGGAGATGTGTGTGATTTGATGTACATCGTATGCAATTGCCTACCCTTTTTTTAAACTCAATAAAATGGGAAATGGCCTGTCCCCCTGACTATTTTATACCTGCACTTTTGAAGTTTTATTTTATTTTTCGAAGTCTATTTTAATATGTGCATTCGTTGTCTGCTTGTAGCAACAACCGGGCATGGTAATGGGAATGCCCGGCGCGCCGATGATGCCAATGGGGGGGATGGCGGGGATGGCGCCCCCCATGCGACCGGCCGTCCCGCCGCAACCCACCACCAACCAGTTCAGTTAAACCAAACTTCTACCACTTTAGTTTCGGGTTAGATAGATAACACGATTGCTCTATTCGATTTGTCGTTCAGAAATTGTGAAACTGGAACGCAAGGACCAATACGCGACCCTATGATAGTGTAACGAATGCAGCAAAGAATACCTTATCGTTACTGTTATCATAAATACTTTGAATCATGCTATTATTTTGTGTAAGACCCGGACATCTTATACGTTTGTTAATTACTCAATAATCAAAAGACAATATGAAATGGAATGAAAATATATACCAAAATATTCTTATCGGGTTTATTTGTTTTAAAGACAGCATGCGATTTTTTTTCTTCTTCTCCCAAGAAGAACTGTGCCTATGACATCTTTGTTTTGCCATCGCTATATGAATTGTTAGTTTAGTAGTAAGGCATGAATTGTCTACAGATGATCATTTATTTGACTTGACAATATCCCCAACAGTCAGTAAGGGTCGTCCGTTGCATCAAAGTAAAGTTCTGATACGGAGTTAATATTTGAGAATACAGGTGGTATTTTTGTAACTTATTATTATTATAATGCTAGCCTAATTATGTGACTTCTTATGTACCTATTTCTTTATCTTATGTGAAAAGGTGCAATAAACAGGAGTCGTATTTTTGAACCGCTCGAAAGCTAATGCGCATACGAAAGAGTAACGTTCGCATGCGATTTCCATACAAATTGGCAAGCGAAAGCTGCTCTTTCGCATGTGAATTCGATTCGAGCGGTTCAAAAATACGGCCCCTGTGTGGAAAGTTAGAACGCTACCTGAGAAGGGCAAATACGTACCCTAAAATGTAATTGATAACAATAAAGACACAATATTCCTATATTTTATATTATTAGCTTGCATCAATGGGATGGGCCCGATTCGTAATTACCTGCCAAAAAAAAACCAAAAAAGAGAAAATTACCTGCTGGAGGGGACGAGAAAGTTGAAATCAGTACAAAGCGGAGGAAAGTTTTGCGTTCTGATAAAACTGAGGCAGTGACAAGCCCAGAAATAATAGATTTGGAAGAACAAGAAGAGAATTTTCAAGAAAAAGACAAAAATGAAACCACCAGTCAGCCGTATCCAGTGGGGCTATTCCTAACAGTAAGTCGAAACGAAAAAGTCCCAGCTCCTGCTGTCATCCCTTTTTCAACATCCGCTCAAAAGAAACAGTCTTATACTGTAGTTCAGACTGGTAATCCCAGTAAACTTTTAATATCAGCAAAACCTCAACCGGCCGTAACTGAAGAAATACCGAAGCAAAAAAAACAAAAGAAATCCAAACCACATGTAAAAGAAACTCCTTCGCAACAACAACCTTTTTCTGTTACACTTGAAGATGCTTCTCACCCTAAGGATTCAGGATTCTTTACTTTCATTAATGTAGACCCCTTATTGCAACCATCTTATGTTCTACCTATACCTACGGATAATACGATTCAAGAATCTCAGATTTCTACTTCGCAAGTAGCTCAAAATGCAAGTAAGAGTGCGCAATACACTTGCAATATGTGTGATGAGAAATTTAATAGGGAGCAAAAGTTATTAGTACACATAAACTGCCACTATAGTAAAATGGACGAAGAAGATCAAGTGCGCACTGAAAAAGTTACACGGAAACGTGGCAAGAAATCTTAAGTGCTACAAATATAATTACTGGAAAAAATCGAACACTGCTTTTTAAGAAAAAGCTCTATTTGTAAAATTGATCCGTTTTATAATTTCCAAGTGAAAACAGGAGATTGATGAGTGAGTGAATGAAGTGTACTAGTTAGACATCGGATTATATGCACTATCAAATTGCCAAAATATGCATGCACATATGCACTAAAAAAGGGCTCGGCAATAAAACCGCACTCTTGTAAAAATATTGCCAATGATAACGGGAATTCTAGTAATAAATACCATTTTTATAGTGCATATTTCGCCCTTTTTAGTGGTATATTTCGCCCTTTTTTAGTGCATATGTGCATGCATATTTTGGCAATTTGATAGTGCATATAATCCGATGTCTAACTAGTACACTTCATTCACTCACTCATCAATCTCCTGTTTTCACTTGGAAATTATAAAACGGATCAATTTTACAAATAGAGCTTTTTCTTAAAAAGCAGTGTTCGATTTTTTCCAGTAATTATATTTGTAGCACTTAAGATTTCTTGCCACGTTTCCGTGTAACTTTTTCAGTGCGCACTTGATCTTCTTCGTCCATTTTACTATAGTGGCAGTTTATGTGTACTAATAACTTTTGCTCCCTATTAAATTTCTCATCACACATATTGCAAGTGTATTGCGCACTCTTACTTGCATTTTGAGCTACTTGCGAAGTAGAAATCTGAGATTCTTGAATCGTATTATCCGTAGGTATAGGTAGAACATAAGATGGTTGCAATAAGGGGTCTACATTAATGAAAGTAAAGAATCCTGAATCCTTAGGGTGAGAAGCATCTTCAAGTGTAACAGAAAAAGGTTGTTGTTGCGAAGGAGTTTCTTTTACATGTGGTTTGGATTTCTTTTGTTTTTTTTGCTTCGGTATTTCTTCAGTTACGGCCGGTTGAGGTTTTGCTGATATTAAAAGTTTACTGGGATTACCAGTCTGAACTACAGTATAAGACTGTTTCTTTTGAGCGGATGTTGAAAAAGGGATGACAGCAGGAGCTGGGACTTTTTCGTTTCGACTTACTGTTAGGAATAGCCCCACTGGATACGGCTGACTGGTGGTTTCATTTTTGTCTTTTTCTTGAAAATTCTCTTCTTGTTCTTCCAAATCTATTATTTCTGGGCTTGTCACTGCCTCAGTTTTATCAGAACGCAAAACTTTCCTCCGCTTTGTACTGATTTCAACTTTCTCGTCCCCTCCAGCAGGTAATTTTCTCTTTTTTGGTTTTTTTTTGGCAGGTAATTACGAATCGGGCCCATCCCATTGATGCAAGCTAATAATATAAAATATAGGAATATTGTGTCTTTATTGTTATCAATTACATTTTAGGGTACGTATTTGCCCTTCTCAGGTAGCGTTCTAACTTTCCACACAGGGGCCGTATTTTTGAACCGCTCGAATCGAATTCACATGCGAAAGAGCAGCTTTCGCTTGCCAATTTGTATGGAAATCGCATGCGAACGTTACTCTTTCGTATGCGCATTAGCTTTCGAGCGGTTCAAAAATACGACTCCTGTTTATTGCACCTTTTCACATAAGATAAAGAAATAGGTACATAAGAAGTCACATAATTAGGCTAGCATTATAATAATAATAAGTTACAAAAATACCACCTGTATTCTCAAATATTAACTCCGTATCAGAACTTTACTTTGATGCAACGGACGACCCTTACTGACTGTTGGGGATATTGTCAAGTCAAATAAATGATCATCTGTAGACAATTCATGCCTTACTACTAAACTAACAATTCATATAGCGATGGCAAAACAAAGATGTCATAGGCACAGTTCTTCTTGGGAGAAGAAGAAAAAAAATCGCATGCTGTCTTTAAAACAAATAAACCCGATAAGAATATTTTGGTATATATTTTCATTCCATTTCATATTGTCTTTTGATTATTGAGTAATTAACAAACGTATAAGATGTCCGGGTCTTACACAAAATAATAGCATGATTCAAAGTATTTATGATAACAGTAACGATAAGGTATTCTTTGCTGCATTCGTTACACTATCATAGGGTCGCGTATTGGTCCTTGCGTTCCAGTTTCACAATTTCTGAACGACAAATCGAATAGAGCAATCGTGTTATCTATCTAACCCGAAACTAAAGTGGTAGAAGTTTGGTTTAACTGAACTGGTTGGTGGTGGGTTGCGGCGGGACGGCCGGTCGCATGGGGGGCGCCATCCCCGCCATCCCCCCCATTGGCATCATCGGCGCGCCGGGCATTCCCATTACCATGCCCGGTTGTTGCTACAAGCAGACAACGAATGCACATATTAAAATAGACTTCGAAAAATAAAATAAAACTTCAAAAGTGCAGGTATAAAATAGTCAGGGGGACAGGCCATTTCCCATTTTATTGAGTTTAAAAAAAGGGTAGGCAATTGCATACGATGTACATCAAATCACACACATCTCCCAACCTTACACTTTTTAACTAAGAGAAAGATGTTTGACAGAAGCTCATATACGGGGTGTAAGGGACAGCGTCCCGCAAACTTATAGGGGTTGCTCAGTCAACGATACTGAACAACTACAACCAGGCTTTTTTTTTTCAGGAAATGAAAAAATAATTTTGCTTTTTCATACAAAATGACCAGCTCGATCAGAAAATTTGTATGGAAAAGCAAATTATTATTTTTTCATTTCCTGAAAAAAATTCTGGTGATAGTTGTTCAGTATCGTTGACTGAGCAACCCCTATCAGTTTGCGGGACGCTGTCCCTTACACCCGGTATAACTAAACTAATAAACTGCAGTCCGAACACATTTATTACTACGCACACAACACTTACCGTGCAACAATCATTCACATCCATGCAATTCAAACCACACATATCAAAGTTTGTCACATAATGGCCACTGACTAAAAAGACTGAAGATAGAATATGAGAAGGGCTTATAGACTTCCTTTATGCCCTTCTCTACGGTACATCTATGGCAGGTTATTTTAGTCACCGGTCAGGATATAACTAAAATAAGACCTTATACCCTGACCTGACCACGAACTAAAAAGACCTGCCATAGAGAAGGGCTTATAGGAAGTCCATAAGTCCTTCTCTTCTTCTGTCTCTGTCTTTCTCTCTTCAGGTCTTTTTTTATAGTCAGTGGTCATGCTATACCTGACATTTTCTGTCAAGTGAGAACAAAAAGGGACGGCACTATGAACGAACTAACTTTAATCCTGACAGTTACTATTTAGTCCCGTCGCTGCTCCATAGAAAATCGATTGTAGCTTTACATTAGGGTAAATTTATTTTATGATTGATTCTAGTACTGTTTGATATGCTGAACCATAATCCGAGGGATGCCAGACTGGCACCCTTGGGGAAAATTAAATATCGGGACAATTAGGTCCCACTTTTTCGTTTTTCGCTTATATATCAAAAATTGTGTGTTTTAGGAGAAAACTTGCAATGGCCAAACAAAAGCTAATAAAATTCTGTACAAAAACGTAGAACAAACTTTTCTTCTCGGACCTATACCTAAAAAGATATGTTGAAAGAAAAATGAACGATAATCTAAAATGTATTTGCCTTACTGACTAAGTGATTGATGGATTCATTAACGCAGAGCCTAAACTATTAAAGCTAGAATCATGAAATTTGAACAGCAGGTACCTTTTATAACATAACCTTCCAGCAACAAAGGATTTTTGGATTTTTACCCGTAAGGAGGTTAAACAGTGGATGGAAGATTGTATGGAACTCTTCCAATTTTGTGTTTAAGCTGATAATAAAAAAATATTAGACACGTGGCTGATAATAAAAAAATATAAGCGAAAAACGAAAAAGTGGGACCTAATTGTCCCGATATTTAATTTTCCCCAAGGGTGCCAGTCGGGCATCCCTCGGATTATGGTTTAGCACATCAAACAGTACTAGAATCAGTCATAAAATAAATGTTGTACCCTCTTGTAAGGTTACAGGGCTCGGGGACGGGACTAATTCGCTCAGAAATTCCAAAGGATTTTGATTGATATCTTCCCACACCACTATTTATTATTATCCATATTATATTCTTATTTTGACAGGATAACAATAAGATCGTCCATAGTGCCTGCCGTCCCTTTCTGTTCACTCATGGCAGAAAACGACAAATATGATTTTATTTTAGTTTGTCTGTCGAATCCGGCGAATATCTTTTATTTGTTAAAGGATTGACACAGAGCGAATAATTCTCATGCAAATAACATATAATATTTATTTATTTATTTGCTTGTTATACTAAAAATAGTGACCCTCCCTTCCAAGTTGCTCTCGCGTCCGAGCCGAATGATCATCTCTGATACTTATTTCGTGTCAACAAGCAGCCTCACCAAAGGTTTTTTGGATCAAATATTCGTGCTTTACTTTCTTTACACCCTATCCTATATACCTTTCCATCAAATAGGTTCTCTGTTATGTAGTATGTATGAATCAATTCATAACCGCCCGTATGCATAGTATGTTCTTTTCAACGAGTATAAGGCTTTATTATCTATTCTTCTCAAACGCAAATTCATAGCATAATCCTTTGTATTTGTTTACATAAATAGTAGGTATATACATAATTTGGTATATAAAGCCTAAAGCATAAGCTGTAGGACTTCGCGAAGGAATACTAATTTCTAATCCTGTATAAGCAAAAAAAAAAACAAAAAAAAACAACAATAAATAAGGTAGCCAACTTACCACAACAAAATGCGGGGTATGGTATGCATGAGGTAAAGTGTGAGGCATTGGTGGGAGTGGCATGCCGGGCCCCTGCAAAACGCAAAATAAGACGGGATGCTAGCGTGCTAAGGGAAGAAAGGAATATCAAAATGCAAAACAAACGTACTTAGCACAGGGCAGCTCGAAGATAAAGGATAGTTAGAGCAAAGAAAGTTTACTAATGGAAAACAACTAGCACTAAGTAATAAAAGTAATATTAAAAGCAACATAATGGGAGAAAAAAGTGGCGGCATGAAATTCTGCATTTTAAAGCGCTTTTTTACCACCAATTTTGGATATTTTCGACATTGATTTTCCGCTGTTTTCGGGTATCAATTTTCGGAGTTTTATTTCTTCGAGACTACAACAGATTGGTAATAAGACTGAACGAATAAATAAATAGATCGCAAATAGATAAGAATAACGTATATTTTAATATAATTGGAAATGTATGGGTCCTAGCGCCCGCAGACCAGTAAAGTTATTCAAACGGCGGCAAATGGCATCTAAGATTATTTGCCTTATAAGATGATACAAATATAAATGCTTTAACAAAAATCACGCTCGCAATATACTCTGCGAAAATCTAAATTAAATGTCTGTTGTGGTCCAAATATTTCGGAAAATGCGCCGTTTGATTATTCAGTGATACGGCGTTGCAAACGACAAGACTTCATCATGAGTATCATCATGACAGACGGGGATGGTAGGGACGGATTTATTGAAGATTTAGTTAAGGCGTGTTGTAACCGGATCGACAGCATTGTCTTACCATAGGCCTGTATCCAGCACCGGTGGTCGCCTGCATGGGCTGCGGACTCCACGCTCCACTGGGCTTGGAAGTGTTCTTCGGCGAGTTCCACTGCATCGGTCTAAGTCCACACGATACGCATAATGAATTCAATAGTCATGCTGTGTCTACGTTTGCCCAGTTGTTCAGCTACACTATTACTGGAAAGCGTTGGCAATGCTCAATTTATAGTGATAGAGTTCATTTTTAACGCGTAAACTAAAGAGTCGATGCTATGATTATATCATCGACTCTTTTATGACGTCTCGTATAGGTATTTGAATCTCTTGTTATTCTCAGGATTAATTTTTATTTTTTTGATTCATAAATATCTTCGTATTTTTCATGTATTGCTAATTATAATACAATAGAAAAATTTGCGCACGCCACGTATTGCGGTCAAAGCTGTTGAATCAGTGCATGTTAATTTATAATGAATAGTCAGGGATTCAAATAACAATCTTCTTTTGTAGAAAAATATACTGTAAATATTACATTAGCCATCACTTTCAAGTAAGAGATCTATTAGTTTCATTATTTTGTATCTAAGATTGCAATCTCTACATGAGCTATATTCACATCTGGACAAACTTAGGTGATATAAGTGAAAGCATTCAGTGTTTATTCGAGTTGCTTGAGCGTTCATAGCGTGAAGTATAGTTAATTGAAATAAGATGTGTATATGCAAAATTTTCACCAATCAGGACTATGTATGATTGGATTTTATTAACTAGAGCTTTTTTGTGCACAGATTAGTCTGATCAAGAGAGACCAAGACAAGATATTAGTCAGATCAATGCAAAATTCGAGGAAAGAACAAGCATTAGTACATAGTTACAAATGGGGTATGTGTAACAATGTTGAATTTTCTAAATATTCTTTTTCTCTACCATACGCTTTTAGTTTTATTAATACTTTCACTTATGATGAGATATAAACTTGCGAAACTCCACAAACAAGAACAAACATCAGATTTAATTTAAAAAAGTATGAATTGAATTGAAAAATAATATAATAATTAGAATCAAGATGCAATCAGTATCATTATTAACCGTGACTGCGCAGTGCCTCCAAAGATTATGTGAGGAGGTTCTAAGCAACCTGGGCTCTAAGGTTATGCCACTAGCCACTAGCAAACTAATCAAATTCAAAAACGCATCACTCGACAAGATGAAAACAAACCTAGATTTAGACCAAACAATAATATGCATTATTATTTATTATATTAGTTTAGTTGAGTTAATCAAATTAGTCTACATGCTTCATAGAAATAAGTAACAATTGATAGTAGAAATTGATGTAACAATGCAGATTATTTAGTTTGAGCTTTAAATTGAAATAAATTTATCTACGATCACATCATTAACTTTAATCGAGCCAAAATAAATAGTCTCTTTTTATTAAAAAATACGTCAAGCAGACTGCTACATAGTATAAACGGTTTTGAATTATTGTGTGTAGAATAAAACAAAGTATTTACCTGAAGAAGCTGTCTATGACTCTTATCCTTTGAGTGTATAAATTCCGGGCATGGTATAATTCCCAACTATTAGACACTCATCCATCACAGACAGCTTTTTCAACTTAACACTGATTTATTCTACAGATAATAGCTTATTCTTTATCGTTTTCATTTCATAGGTTGTAAACACACGTATCTTTCAAACGCCGTCAGTTTGTCGGCGAGGATCGATAGGCATTGCACTTACTTCTGGGCTGCAGCTGTTTTATTGATGGACAGATTGTTGGCGAGCTGAGCGAGTGAAGAGTCCAAGTCGCCGGTGAGGACCTTGCTCTGCTGCTGCGGCTGCTGGCCTGGGGACATTGCATCCACACGAGCCTCAGAAACACATCTTAAGAAAAGTAAAAATCGGCATTAAGGTGACTACAGGCAGATAAGGCAGATAATATATCTTCTGTCTGTGGTCACTTTTATGCTACTATCTGTCTCGAATTTGGTTTTCGAGGCAGACATCAAATGAACATATTTTACTGTTCCTGACATAACAATCAATTTAAAATAATAAACACAGAACAGAGATAACTACACATAAATTACATAACTTAAAATATAGCGCACATAAACCACAACAAAAAGTTAATACGAGATCAAAACAAAAATAATGTAAAAGCGATAAAAATTGCTACACGACAATTTCGCCGGATATATAGTAGAAACGGCAGTGATTAGGTTAGGATGTATCGTTTGATGATAAAGAAATAAAATTATTTGCTTATAAACGTCTCTAACAGTTACACAATAAATAGCGTAGCTTAGAAAAAAAGGGATTAACATAACGCTGATCGAACAAGCTGCCACCCTCCGAAGTATAACCTAAAGTTGCGGTGCTCAGAAAAACTAAACAAGCATAAGTATCTGGCCACTCAAGCTTAGAACGACGATATCCAAACATCTAGTTATCAGGCAAATACCCATGGCCTGCATCGGCATCATCGGCTGGCGGGCTGGGGAGCCGAACATCATCGGCTGGTTGGCGGGGAAGGCTGCCATGGGCTGCGGCTGGTGCGTGACGGGCGCCGGCGCCGGCGCCGCGTGTTTGGCCGGCGAGCCGCCCAGCGACATGCGCATCACGTCCTCAAGATCATCGAAAGCGGACTTGGGCTGCGGGGGGTTGGCGGGGGGAGGGGGACGGGCTGGGGACGCGGACATGGGCTGGGTGGGATCTCCCATACCCATAAATGGGTTTGCGGCAGCTTGCAGAAAACACACCCAATTTTAACATTCAATGATACAATAAATAATCTAAATAATATTACCTAAATCTAAAACGTAGTACTTATACAATGTATAAGTTTTGTCTTCACCATCACCAATAAAAAAGATTTAAAAAAGTTATGACGCTGCCTATTATGAAGAAGCTTTTATATTCGAGAATACAATAGCTTCAGAAAGGATGCGATATAATATAACACAAGACTACAAAAAACCATTCCTTCGTTTCAGAAGGTTAAAACTGATTAACTCACATGTCAAGGTTATGGAACTGTTCTCATGAAACAGCATCACCTAACAACTCACTCAAATCGAGAAAATATCATAATTTTGAGTGAGTTGCAAGTTCGACGAACGACAAGACGAATCCTCGTACCATGCGAATGCAAAATTGTCGTATTGTATCGCATCTGAAGTATGTACAGTAGAGAAAGCGCCTCACCTGTGGTGTCAGTGTTATTGAAAACATTAGAGAAGTTAGCTTCGGACACAAAGGTGTTGTTGGTCTGCGCGGGCGGCTGCGCGGGGAACGCTCCGAAGCCGTTGCTGGGCTGCTGCGGCTGCGGCCACATGCCCGCCGGCTGACCGCCAGCGCCAGCTGGCTGGGGACCCGCTAAAAAGTGGTGCCCGTACTTGAATCACAATGCAGTACAACCCACTCTCGTTCACCCCTACAGCTCAATTTGGACTGGACGGAATGCTCGAGCACTCTTTCAAATATCATCCGTAACATTCGAGTGGCACTTATAAGTACGGAGCCATTTGTAATGCACATCAACTCATAGACAGTAATGTTTGCTACAGTGATGTTAATCTTGCCGCAACATATCGAACTATCGATAGTGATCATGTGACCAATCCTATTGAATGGGAGTTTTTTGCGCGATACTTGTGAGTTCCTGCAGAGGGCGCTGAAACTGGCTAAAAAAACGTTTCTTTGCACGGAAAAGTCTATTGACTATTTATATCGTTTCTAATTTTGTCAAATCAATCTTTTTACACATCCGAAAGCTGTATTTTACTTATCTGTAGTTAATTTTTCAATAAAGCAGCACTAAGAATAGCCTTCTAAACTATAATTATATATTTTACACTAAAACTTATTTGACACATTACGTGAAAAGAAAACGAAAAAACAACGTTATACGACATGTTAAAATATTAGCCGCGTACAACGCCATCTATTGTGGAACTGTAAATTTTCTCCGGAACGAGCAAATTAATAACTCCCATTCCGGCAAAACTATCGATACAGTGTGTTTAAATCAATGCCATCGCATCGATATAATTGGAAACTAATAGTATCAATAGTACTATTGAAAAGCTATACTATCGTATCGATAGTATTGCCACGATAGTATTTGCCGGACTTCAAAAGTATCGAATAGGCCTATCGAAATTATTCTTATTATTTTTTAAGGTCAACTATTGCTATCGAACTATCTATCAATAGTTCGGCATCATTACTATTCGTTGTATAAGTGCGAAAAGGACAACGTTCTACAAAACCAACTTAGCCGATGCACAATACATATAGCGCCGTAACTTTAGTCTTTATTGGATTATTACTTTAACATTCGAATAAGATAAGGTTGATATTTAAATGTTAATAAAATTGCACAAGCATTCTGCCTTGATTGAGATTATTTACATCTATTATGCAAGTGTTCAACTACATTTCCACTTAATCGCAGGACATTTCGTTAACACGTTAATATGTTAAATAATTACTATTTTACATTATTAAAACATTGAAAAGGGATTACATGTTAATTAAAAGTACTACAACGAGAGTGATTAGAATTGATTTAGTTATATCGCTTGAGCTTGAGTCACAGATTATATAAACGTACAAAGTACTGCATCGAAATTCATAAGTAATATTAGCTTGCATATCGCAATTTTGTCAACAATTCCTTGTGCTATGATAATCCATTCCAAGCTTGGAAGTGCTTTTATTATACAGTGTAGAGGTATCATATCAATTACATTTAAGTTTCTATGATAATAAAATAAATCTTATTTCATTTTGTGCTAGTGAAATCCATTTAATACCCATATCGTCTACTGTGCTCCAATAGTGTTTACCTGCACCCCCAACCTCATACTAACGTACAATACGGAGTAGTAAACATTGCACATCGACACGTAACAAGCGAGAGTAACGCTGCGTGGCTGTAAACCGAACTTAATGGATGTGCAATATTTATAGCCCTTATCATTACTAACTTTGAAAGTAGCGCTCGAACGCTCAATGGTGGTTTTGGTATGTACATAGTCGGCTTTGTTACCTGCAAACATGTCTGCGAAGGGGTTTCCCAGTGCGAGCAGGTCGTCGGAAGCTTTCCCGGCGGCCTGCTGCGGCGCGGCGTCGCCGGGCGCGGGCCCGAACAGGTCCACGATGGACTGCTGCTGGCTGGCCGGCGCGCCCGACGACATGAACGGATTGTTCGACGCAGAGTTGGTCGGGGATTGCACCTTGTTCTGCAAAAAGGTGATAAACATGTTTATGGTACTATTCCAAGTTGGACTGCGCGCAGCAGCAGCAGCAGCAGGTGCACACGAAAACTCTAAAATTATCGCTGTGACATACTGACACTTCAATATCATCTTCCTAGCCTTTTTCCCGTATCTTTCGGGGTCGGCTACCTAATCTAGGGGATTGAACGAGGGTACTGGTTTTTACACAGAGCGACTGCCATCTGACCTCCGCAACCCAGAAGAAAACCACAGACCCAATCCTAGATTAGGTTACAGACAACCTTTGAATTTCTTCGTAGGTGTGTGCAGGTTTCCTCACGATGTTTTCCTTCACCGTAAAAGCGCCGAATAAACGTACATATGAAATACATACTGACACTTGAAATTTTGTTTTGTATCAGGTGTAGCATCTGTCATAGTCTGGCCAGCGAAAGCTGTCCACGAAAAACAGCGGCAATTTAAAAAAATCAGCAGCTGTCAGCCCTCGCTACCACACACAACTAATCTATACATATAATAAATCTCTAGAGGGGTCGTGTCTTTACATTGAATATTTTTGTGAAAAATTAATTGCAATAGGCATTATTAACGACACCAAGACCAAAACATTATTTTTTTGGATTTTTTGTCTGTCTGTCTGTCTGGCTGTATGCCTGTATGCCAGTCTGTAACTGTCTGTGTTACCACATCACGCCAAAACCAATGGACCGATTTTGATGGGACTTTTTTTATTAGACTTTGTGTTACCTCATCATCTTTACCTAGGTTATAGAAATAATATATAGAAATAATCACGCCATTTGACTTAGGGGGTAGATAGCAAGTTGTATTTTACAAAGATCAGACAATGAAAAACACGCTTCCGCCCGCGGGCTGGCAGATCCCGCTCCTACGCGCGGAGAAGCGTTTTCAGTATGTTCGACACTGCGTGTTTTTCATACAAACCGGGCGTACGAAGTCGCGGGCACAACTAGTTATATACAATATAAAAAAGCAAAATATTTTACAAAAATAATACAAAATATTCTAAGTATCAACTTCGTTAAGTGTATAGTCAATGTTCTCAGCTGATTTTTTGAAATTGCCGCTCTTTTTCGTGGACAGCTTTCGCTGGCCAAACTCTATAGCGATCATCTTACAGTTTTTCGTGTATATCTGCTGTTGAAGTCTGCTGATGCTGCGTGCAGTTCAACTTGGAATAGTGTACCTTTAATCTCACGATTGTATGTACGCACGTGCCCACAACACACACTTTACGCACAAATACAAGTAAGTATTAGATAAAAAACAAATACAACTATTTTGCATGGACTCGTAACGACCCTTCACCTCACTGATGAAAACGGATGAGCATGTGAACACACAATGTAATGATTTGATTAACCAATTCGGAAGTTTCAAGCCTCGATTATAATCCGATTCAGGCTACGCGCTAAGTCGCGAAGGGCAGATATAGTCTATGTTTCATTGTTCAACACAATGGGAGCATAGACATTCACGCGCTTCGTCGCGTAGCGCAGTATGAACGACGCCTTAGTAATTTAGATTGTTTTTTGGTACATCAAATATGATTAAAACCAAAACATAATATCAATGAATGTACCATAGATCCTACTCGTATCCAACTCCTTTTTATTCCTGACCTGAATAACAACATGAATAAAAATCCCAACATAAACAATAAAGAATGTTACAACTGTAACCCACATCATTGTAGTGATTAATAAATACGAATTTCAAAGCTTTGTTGTAGAATCTCAGAGGATTTTCAGCATATCCTATACCAAACAGTGAGTATACAAAGCCCCTCCCAAAACACGTAGTCTTACAATTATTTCTGTAACTTCCTCCTCGCCCGTCCACTCCGTTCCTTGCAATAAATGAACCTGGAATGTTGATATGTCATGTGCAAAAACATCTGTTTTCAACAGACTTTTCCGCCTCGTCACACAAATAAGCGTTCCTTTTCCGTGTGATAGGACTAAAAAATCAGGACAATACATATCCCGGATCATTATTGGCTAGAAAAATACTCTTTGCAATATTAGTTGCAACCGGTTAGTAGTTAACCATTCCGTCCTTGATCATTTTTATCAAACTAGGTTTCCCATTTCGGTTTCACCCGCATTAAATGAGTTTCTCTGTAGTATCCCAGGGTCATTTTTTATGACAACAACATTTTTTTTAAATCTTGGCTTCTGGGTGGAACGTCGAGAAAACGAAACATGAGTTTTTAAGTTAGACCTTCAGCAATACTACAAAGAAAACCGCATTCAACTAGTGCACTCGACTAGTTATTTCGGGGTGCGCGAATAAACAGTGATAGACAAAAAACCTAAAAACGGTGTTTGCTTCTAAAGCACTTATCCTTTATATCCTTACCCCCCAATTTATTGTGTCTTGTTTATTTTTTATGTACAGACAGCGACCAGTTACAATTTTATTGTACCTTCTTATGTGCAGACAGTTCCCCAAAAAATATGACTGACCTTATACTGGTTCATGGCGGCCTCTTCCTCGGCCAAAGCCTGTTGTTTGAGCGAGTCATCAATGAACATTGCGCCGTTGGGCTGGTTGTCGAGCCGGGTGGAAGCGGCCGCGTTACCGAAAGAAGAGGATGTCGACGACAGAGCACCCATCACGCTCGCTACGTTCTTTTGAGCACTGTAATTAATTACGGGTGTAAGTAATTTAATGGCCAAACTTTAGGGCGTGAACCTACACAAGAAACTGAACCACTTTATCCAAGGAAATTTAGGTCGGGATATGACAATAAAAATCTGGCCCTCCCATAAAAATGGTGTCAGTTCAGAAGCGCAAGTAATTTTTTATGGAGCGCATTTTTTTTTTCATATTTCTATTTATGTTCCTAGAGGAAGTAGTTCAGTTTCACGGGTAGGTTTCACACAAAGTTTGGTCAGATATCTTTTTAAGTACACCCTGTCTATCAGATGCATATGTAAATAAAGGTGAACATTCAAGGTGAAACGGTAAGAGCAAAACAAACCTGAAGCAAGATCCACGGAAAACTTCTCCCAACAAACATCGATCCCGACCATCCAGCTGATATTCCATACCTCAGTTCCATACCATATCTTTCCATCTATGTTTTTTGGTGAAAGTTGTTCAGTTACATGAGAAGAAGGATCGCTTTTAGGTTCTACATGAAATATTCATTCCAATACATCAGATAGTGAACTTCGCTCAACTTTGTTGCTATTTCCAATCTTTATTATCTCTGTTCGTGTAAATGGCTCTTGGGATAAAATTGCAAGGTAATTTGAATGCTGTGACTTTGTTTGATAGAGAAATAGCTAGATGAGAAAGAGTGAGGAGTAGCATGTAGTAGTGATTGATAGTTCAGTTCATTGTGATAAAAAAAGCTTATGAAGAGACACTGATTCAAGATTAAATAGCTACACACCGAGCAACCTTCTGTTTTAAACTGTTCAAAAGTAAAAAAACAACCACATGAGTTTGCTTGCTAAATGATGTAAAATTATGATAAAAAATATAATTATTTGTATTTAGCTCGATACTCTCAGATGCATCGATTACTGCCTGTCTACGACATACATACTAATTACACAACTAACTATTTATGAACACCTTCAGAATCAAGCTGCAGGTTGACATTTACATTCGATTCAATGCTAATGTTAATGATTTATGATATTGCATGATGTTTCATGTCTATACGTAATAATAAAGCAGCGCAGCAGACAAAACAATAAAAAACAAACACAAAAAATACGATAAAATCGTTAAACAAAACCTTACGTTTCATCTAAAAAGCTGGGTATCAACGACCCACTAGTTTCGGGATATTCCGTGGCGAAGTCGGGGCTAGCAGTTAGTATAAAATAAAAATAAATTAACAACTTAATAAACAGAATTAATATAAAATATGTGTTGTGTTGATAGGATGTGATTTACCTGGCGGTCTGAGTGGGCGTGTTGGCGGCGGATCCCTTCTTGCCCTCGAGGGTGGCAAGGTGGCCTTCCAGGGCATCCAACAGGCTGCTAGGCGCTTTGGTCAAGTCGGGAATATCTCCCTTATCAATGCCTACGTTTTCGCACACCTAAAATCAAGTATTATTTTAATTATTATATTACTAATTATCATAAAGAGGAAATATTTGTATTTTTGTAACAAATAAACTCAAAAACTACTAAAATATTGCCATTAGAAAGCTTTGTTCACCCTAAGAAACAAAGGGCTGCTTTTTACCGCGGGAAAATGTCTGATTCACACGGGAAACCTCATTAAGCCGCGAGTAAAACTAGTATACCATAACATATTTAAACGTGATAAGGCCCAAATTAAAGTTACTTGTAATAGTAATCCAAAAGTAAACAAACACCGTTGCCAAACTTATACCTGGTGTGATACATAAAATAACATGTGAACACATACTGACCTTCAAGAATTCTCCAACCCTATCCATTCTAATGAGGAACTTTTTGTAGAGATCCAGAGCATCGCGTGCGTTTTTCTTGTTCATGTCAAAATATTTTTCAAGCAAGTTGATAATGCCATCGTTATAACAGGCAAACAATCTGTAACATTATTGTTTTAATTAATTTTTATACGCTGTTGCAGGGGTTTTTATTCTATTCAGCAAAGTAAGTTATGGGGAGCACAAAGTTGATTCGGGTCGTCCATCGTCTCGAGAACTCCAAACCACTCGATAAGAAGAAGTAAAAGCAACATAATCCATGCATGGCAACATAATCATTTTTACGACGCGCGCCAATGCTCCTTACGCAACGCAACGACACACGACGGGCGGTGTTGTGATTTTCGCGCTTCATGAAGACGGCCCTCGTAAAGTTTCGAAACGATGAGGTCAAACACACAAGTGAGTAGTCGAAAGCTTTATCAATATGAATAACGTTTGTTTGTCGTTTAGAGTTAAAATAGACATCTACCACCGTGTTTTTCTGACTTAACTGATGAGATCTCTGAAGAGAAACATGAAGCACATGTTGATGAACCCGTTGGTGAGATTGTTGGCCGTACAGTCGAACTCGAGAAGCACGTCCAGCTGCGCCTGTAGTACCGGCAGCGTCTTCAGCAGCCTCTCCGCGTTTATCATGCGCAGCGAGCCTTCCTCCTTGCTGGATATCAGATACAAACATTACCTGATGAGATCTCTGAAGAGCAGCATGAAGCACATGTTGATGACCCCGTTGGTCAGGTCGTTGGCCGTACAGTCGAACTCGAGAAGCACGTCCAGCTGCGCCTGTAGCACCGGCAGCGTCTTCAGCAGCCTCTCCGCGTTTATCATGCGCAGCGAGCCTTCCTCCTTACTGGATATCAGTTACAAACATTACCTGATGAGATCTCTGAAGAGCAGCATGAAGCACATGTTGATGACCCCGTTGGTCAGGTCGTTGGCCGTGCAGTCGAACTCGAGCAGCGCGTCCAGATGCGCCTGTAGCACCGGCAGCGTCTTCAGCAGCTTCTTCGCGTTCATCATGCACAGCGAGCCTTCCTCCTTGCTGGATATCAGATATAAACATTACCTGATGAGATCTCTGAAGAGCAGCATGAAGCACATGTTGATGACCCCGTTGGTCAGGTCGTTGGCCGTGCAGTCGAACTCGAGCAGCGCGTCCAGCTGCGCCTGTAGCACCGGCAGCGTCTTCAGCAGCTTCTCCGCGTTCATCATGCGCAGCGAGCCTTCCTCCTTACTGCATATCAGATACAAACATACATGTAGGTAGACACGCCAGGATCGCTTATTATGGTGTAGGTAGAGCGTCAAATCAACGACCGCATAGCAAGAAAGGAGCTTTTCGCCTCGTCTGACAAGGTTTGAGGTCATTTTAGAAATAAGGAACTGTATATTGCTATAATGATAGATTATTTATCAGCCTCCAACACCCTCACCTTCCTCTACTGATTCTTACAGCTTGACCGGAAGAGAAGGAGCTAGACAGTAGGTAGTAATAGGGCATGGCAGACATCTGTCAACTACTATGTGGGAATCCTGCCAGTCGTGGTTTTACAAAATTACGTCCTTCGAGAAAGACAATGCGCTTACTAATTCAATGTTCTCAACATTGACGTATATTCGATGACAGTGAACGGTAACAAAGGCTATGGAAAATGCTTAAATGTATTTTGCATATATATAAATCAAGAAAAATTGCTTTAACGGTTAAGGAAAGAACTTCGGTTTTAGATGGGTTTTAGAAGATACTATGTCTTTCTTTACAATCTAAATATCACAGATACAACAAACTTACCCCCTCTTGACTTTGCAAAAGTCGAAAGCAACAGTCCTGTAAGACAGCGCCTTCTCATTCAGGTACTTGGCGTAGCGCCGAATAAACGGAGACATATCATAGCCTGTATACCAAACAAAACATTACAATACCCGTAAACACATTATAGGACAGACGAATGGTTTAACCCTCTAGATAAGCTAATCGTTCACGTCAAAATTAATTAGTTTAAGTAAATGAAACAAAACATGCAATTACTATAAACAATAAATCAGTGTCCATCTTTGAAAAAGTGCAATTAATTTAATTACCACTATTTAACTATAAGTGCTTAACCTGCTTAATGTGAACAAACAAGATATATTTTAATAATGACAACTATTAGATCAGGTAGTCTATTTACGTGGTGATCCAAGTGAGTGACACTAATAAAGTTATCTATTATTATAACTCTGTCGTCGTTCAAGTACAGATAGCAAAAATACGCAAATAAGCTCTAAATTATGGAACGGACGAAAGTGTTATACTGTTGTGCATGTATTAACGTTGATATGAATTTTAAGTCCTAGACGTACTCTTACATTACAATCAAAATAAGACAACAACAAACAAGAAACTCTTTACTAAAGTAACAAATGAGCACATATCATAATAGGGACTTTTTCCAGATCCGATGAATATGGGGACTGCAAACGCAATCATGCCTATAACAAATACATAAAACGCATGCATTGAAGAACTTTCTCTTTAAATATTTAAATATGGGGTGAAAACATTGGTCCCAAACACCAAAAGCGTGCCCCTAGCCAGCAGTGGTACCCCTCGCCCCTCTACGTGGAACTACACGAGTGGTATACAAAATGAGTAGACTTTGATAAATCTCTAAATATTTCTGAGGCGGTAAGGTAGTCAATCAGCACTTTAAATATTCGCATTCATAAAACTTTACGTATAGTATAGAGTATGGAATGGAATGATTATGATTACTCGCCTAGAGCTTTAAGGGATGTACCAAAGCCTAGTACTTTATTTTTCCCTTACATAGTAGTTCCCCGCCATATATCAATTTTTTTGTTAGGCTGTGCTTGCGACAAAACTGTATAGCCAATTTTAAGCTGGTGCGCACATTTAAGACAGCTAAGTAATACAAGAAACTACTTAATATGCGACGTGCGGGTCTAAC
>JARACY010005342.1:0-22256 GCA_029255725.1 Scrobipalpa atriplicella | reverse complement strand
TTACCTGGAGTCGAACATAAGATAAAAAAATCACGCAACCTGACTTAGGGTATAGGCAGGAAATTGAATTCTTATTCTTACCTAGACTCATTGAATAGGTTTTTAAATTAAGTACCTCAGTTTGTACGGAAAACACGCAGCAGTGTCGAACATACGGAAAACGCTTCTCCGCGCATAGGAGCGGGATCTGCTAAACCGCGTGCGGAAGCGTATTTTTCATACAAAAACAAATAACAGTCAATGAGAAACAAGCTTCCGCACGCGGGCTAGCACATCCCGCTCCTACGCGCGGAGAAGCGTTTTCAGTATGTTCGACACTGCGTGTTTTCCATACAAACCGGGCGTACGTAGTCACGGGCACAGCTAGTAAGTGTCGTTTTATTGTAAAGGCTCTAAAAGAGAGCCTTATTACCACTTATTACTATTATATATTCTGTGCTTATATATTTAAAAATTAAAAGGTCAAATATCGATAGTTCAACTGGCGACAGTTCGGCAACACTAGATATGCACTATACGTAGATGTTGTCTTTTGACATCTGGCCGCCGCGACCACAGGCGGACGATCCGTTGCGGACGATCCGCTTTTTCGAGCGGACGATTATGTTTCAACCCATATGTTACACTTCCCACTATACCTAGATTTCATTGCAACTACATAGGTACATATTGTGATCCCCATTATTATAGAGGTATAAATATCTGAATATGCAGTTTTTAGGGTTCCGTACCCAAAGAGTCAAAACGGGACCCTATTACTGAGACTTCGCTGTCCGTCCGTCGTCTGTCTGTCACCAGGCTGTATCTCATGAACCGTGATAGCTAGAGAGTTGAAATTTTCACAGATAGTGTATTTCTGTTGCCGCTATAACAACAAATACTAAAAACAAAATAAATTAAATATTTAAGGGGGGCTCCCATACAAAAAACGTGATTTTTTTGCTCGTTTTCGTAGATAATGTTTCGGAGGCTGTTTCTCATGAACCGTGATAATTAGATAGTTGAAATTTTGCAGATGACGTATTTCTGTTATCGCTATAACAACAAATACTAAAAACGGGCCAAGTGCGAGTCGGACAAGAGATATGATTTAATTTACCATTTTAATAAATGTTGGTGGTACGGAGCCCTTCGTGCGCGAGTCCTACTCGCACTTGGCCGGTTTTTTAACTACCTTAGTAAATGACAATATATTTTTTTACAAACTACGTAAGTTCGCATCGCAATAGATCGCAATCGCAAATAACTTGAAAACATTTTATTTGAATAAACAGAACAAGACTGAATCAACCGTAAAACGCCATGCGAATAGGCACCGCGACTGTTACTTGTTGGTCGGTATCTCTTTTTTGCGAGTGGGTGATTGGAAATAGGTAACTGCGCGCTATTTTGAAGGCATAGTACCCTGTCATTTGATAGAAGCGCCTACGAACAATGGTCTAAACTTTGGATGTAATTAACTCTCTGTAGCTAATAAATGCCATTCTGTTATTTTAGCTTTACCATTTGAGCATTTGACACCAATACTCGTAATCTGGTCCAATATGAGCCCAAGCCCCAAGCGTTTTCAATTTCCCTTTGATCTACTCCAGTGTGCAACATCACAAAGGTTGACAGTTTGTTGCACGAAATAGTAATTAAGCAGCACCAAATCGAGGTCCAACGCAATAAGCAAGCAAGTGCAAAAGCGAAATGTGCACGATGAAAGGTCGACTCGTTGCTTTGTTTGTTTTGTAGGTATCTACCTATGCATTGCGAACTTAATATGAAGTAAAATACTCACTTACTGCTTTCATGGATACCGTTTCTATAATTTCAATATTATCCGCAGCAAATAGTACCTAAACATGAGTAGGCAAAATACATTTAAATATTGGAAACTTATCTATTTAAAACAGCTTTGCTTCGCAAAATAATTGTTATTTCCATGTAATTAATTGTAAAGTTTCGCTCGTTTGATCGAATACTACGAATTGCAGTTTGCTGTGATAAACCTCCCCCCCTGCCCCCTCCCCCCTGCCTACACCCCAGCGCACCGGCTGATTCAGTCTTGTTCTGTTTATTCAAATAAAATGTTTTCAAGTTATTTGCGATTGCGATCTATTGCGATGCGAACTTACGTAGTTTGTAAAAAAATATATTGTCATTTACTAAGGTAGTTAAAAAACCGGCCAAGTGCGAGTAGGACTCGCGCACGAAGGGCTCCGTACCACCAACATTTATTAAAATGGTAAATTAAATCATATCTCTTGTCCGACTCGCACTTGGCCCGTTTTTAGTATTTGTTGTTATAGCGATAACAGAAATACGTCATCTGCAAAATTTCAACTATCTAATTATCACGGTTCATGAGAAACAGCCTCCGAAACATTATCTACGAAAACGAGCAAAAAAATCACGTTTTTTGTATGGGAGCCCCCCTTAAATATTTAATTTATTTTGTTTTTTAGTATTTGTTGTTATAGCGGCAACAGAAATACACTATCTGTGAAAATTTCAACTCTCTAGCTATCACGGTTCATGAGATACAGCCTGGTGACAGACAGACGACGGACGGACAGCGAAGTCTCAGTAATAGGGTCCCGTTTTGACTCTTTGGGTACGGAACCCTAAAAACTGCATATTCAGATATTTATACCTCTATAATAATGGGGATCACAATATGTACCTATGTAGTTGCAATGAAATCTAGGTATAGTGGGAAGTGTAACATATGGGTTGAAACATAATCGTCCGCTCGAAAAAGCGGATCGTCCGCAACGGATCGTCCGCCTGTGGTCGCGGCGGCCAGATGTCAAAAGACAACATCTACGTATAGTGCATATCTAGTGTTGCCGAACTGTCGCCAGTTGAACTATCGATATTTGACCTTTTAATTTTTAAATATATAAGCACAGAATATATAATAGTAATAAGTGGTAATAAGGCTCTCTTTTAGAGCCTTTACAATAAAACGACACTTACTAGCTGTGCCCGTGACTACGTACGCCCGGTTTGTATGGAAAACACGCAGTGTCGAACATACTGAAAACGCTTCTCCGCGCGTAGGAGCGGGATGTGCTAGCCCGCGTGCGGAAGCTTGTTTCTCATTGACTGTTATTTGTTTTTGTATGAAAAATACGCTTCCGCACGCGTTTAGCAGATCCCGCTCCTATGCGCGGAGAAGCGTTTTCCGTATGTTCGACACTGCTGCGTGTTTTCCGTACAAACTGAGGTACTTAATTTAAAAACCTATTCAATGAGTCTAGGTAAGAATAAGAATTCAATTTCCTGCCTATACCCTAAGTCAGGTTGCGTGATTTTTTTATCTTATGTTCGACTCCAGGTAAATAAAAAAAAAAACACTCAGTTTAATAGAAAAAAGGCCCTTCAAAATCGGTTAAAAACAATCAAAATTCACTTTCCTGCCTACCCCCTAAGTCAGGAGGCGTGATTATTTGTATTGTTACTTTGAGTCTGGTAACGCTCAGTCGAATAAAAAAGTTTATTAAAATCCGTAAAACGATTTGGTCATGGAATGCAATTATTTTTTCGTAAAATATTCAATACACGACCCTTCTAGAGATTTATAATATGTATTATGTTTATGTACCTATAGATATAGATTATACTTCGTCTACTGAAACTCAAAACTAATAATGGACTCTCAGTTGACGCAACTTGAAAATGAATAATCTATTATGCTTTTATACTAGCTTTCCGTGGAAATGAACTGTTTGTATTTATTTATTTACTAGCTTTTGCCCGCGACGTCGTTCGCGACTAGTTTTAGGTTTTACATAAGTACTACTTTCTTAAATCCTGTTTCACTTTTATCTACAGTAGCCCTTCCGTTCCTTATGGATCTGTCCCTCGCTTTTCCCTCTTGTCCTCTCGCCGTCCCTCTCGTCGTTTCCATGTCTCGGAAATATGAGCTTCTTTTAGCGGACGACCGCCCGCGGACGGAGATGCAAGGGTGGGTCAAGCTAGTTGGTCATCATTTATGAAATTTTGTATGTTGCCCAGTCTAACCTTGAAACTCCGTCCGCACCCGTCGTCGCCTGCTTAAGGTAGCTTAAGGTAGGTAGTTGTTCGAATTGCTGGAGACTGTTTCTAGTAACCGGTTGATGCTCTGCATACCCCTGAAGGATAGAGGCGTGACTATATTATGCATGTTTTTATTTATTGGAGTGAGTTTCGTGGTAATGGCAGCAAGAAAACTTACTTCTCCGTACAAAGTTTACTTGTTGTCTGCCTGGTACCTTGCGGGTCAAAGCGTGGTTAATTGCATATTTTAATTATAATATTACTACCTACTATATTTACAGCAAGTTTCATCGTGATAGCAGCAAAAAAACTTACTTCTCTATACAAACTTCACTTGTTGTCTGCCTAGTCCCTTGGAGGTCAAGGCGTGATCAATTTACTTGGTCATTATAATTTTAGTGCCTACTAAATTCACAGCAAGTTTCGTGGTGATAGCGGCAAGGAAACTTACTTCTATGTTGTCTGCCTAGTCCCTTGGGGTTAAGGCGTGATTATTGTACAAAATTATGTTGAAGAGGCATATGGACACTCGAATGCAAAAAGTTTTATTTAAATATGTCCAAAGGTTTTTGCGTAAAATGCGTACAACAGACGGACGGACAGACAGACAAGAAATAAAAAATAAAAATTTGGCTTCTATTGCGTGTAGGTATAGAGCCCCCTTAACTCTATTATTCAAAAAAATATTCAATGAACAGAATTCACCTCGTCTACGATTTTATTGTCTGTATAGATTTTTGTTGCTGCTATAACAACAAATAGTAATAAAAATAGAATTTTATAAATATTTATAAGGAACTCCCATACAATAAATCAGATTTTTTTGCCGTTTCTTGCTAAAAACGGCAACAGGTAAACGCTTGAAATATTCACAGAACATTGATTTGTATAATTACTTTGAAATTAAATAATTAAATTCATATAAAATTAATCCCATACAAAAACATGATTTCTTTGCCGGTTTTTTGCTTGATAACCCAGATTTTAATAAAGGTAACTGGTAACAAAAGGTTAAAATATAGTGTCTTATATTGTATACCTAATGAACCCTTTGTGCGCGAGTCCGACTTGCACTTGACCGGTTTTTAGTGACCGTGTTTATGTATGTGCAGTGCCGCCATCTTGCGGCAGCCCGGACAAGCAGCTGAACACGACGATCGTGGGCGACAGCTACCGCGTGGGCGCCTCCATCGCCTACCGCTGCCCCGAAGGTCACATGCTGGTGGGGGACGAGACCAGGGAGTGCAAGCCCGACGGCTTCTGGTCCGGCGCCGCACCCACCTGCAAGTGTGAGTCTCAACGTGGTCACAACTAAGTACCTACTATATGTCTTAATCAAGTAGGTACATCCGTGTGGTACCTACTGGAGTAATGTCCGTCATATTATGATCATGACAGCGCCTCCCCATCTCGTCCGGAGTGTCCGGAGGGAGTCGTGCAATTCTTGCGCCAGGCGTGTACACCTGCACTGCAGTGGACTTAGGTGCAGTTAGACTTTTGAGCCATGATTCATTCTTCTTCTCTCTATTGAGTGGGTTTTCGAGTCGAACAATGACCTGATTAACCCTGGTGTCAGTATTCAAACCGCCTAGTAGCACAGCTATTAGGCCTCTATCAAACAGCGATCGAACCTGCTCTCAGAACTGCCTCAAAAGCACAGATTTGTTTCATGCATTTAGGTTTCTGGGTGACCTTACTTAATTGTCGAATGACTGTCTTGCTCAACCAATTCTAGATTCAAGAGTATCCATCTCAAATAAAAATGAGTGCAAAACGAGGCAGAAACACTCATGACAAACAAAGATAAAACATGATCCTGACTGACGCTTTCTACCCATCAGACGTGAACTGCGGCGGTTTACCAGCGATCCAGGACGGTGAGGTGACGCTGGTGGACGGGCGCACGACGCACGGTGCGCGCGCTCAGTATTCGTGCCGTGAGAATCACACGCTAGTGGGGGTGGCGGAGCGCGCGTGCGGCGCAGGCGGCGCGTGGGGGGGCGACGCGCCGCGCTGCCTGTTCGACTGGTGCCCCGACCCGCCGCCCGTCGCCGGCGCCACCGTCGACGTCGCCGGACACAAGGCGGGCGATCTGGCCACCTACACGTGCCAGAACGGATTCATCCTGTTTGGTGCCCCGGTGAGTATTGCCATAGATAAAAGAAGTATTGCAAAGTGTTAAAGGCACATTGGCCTTTGTGATGACAGAAAGAGAAAACGAAACGCATCGGATCGTCGTCTGTTAACCACTGTTTTGTCCTCTGTTAGACTCATCAGTCTTCTCTTAAAGAGTTGGATTCCGTTCCGATCCAAACAAGCTAAGCTCTCAAGAGCGAAGCACTTGCAAAGTATTGCAAAGCTTACCTAGAATAAATTTCTCAAACTTTTAGTTGAAAAGCGCAATCAGGTTTTATGTAAACAAGAGTGGCGGTTGCAATTCCAGCGGAAGCGAGGATGGATTTTAGCCTCACGACACTCACTCCAGCAGCCCCATCATTTTTTTTATTCTTTTTAACTATTGTGACGCTAAAAATTTGTGCAAAATTAGAGCCAATTGGTGCCCTTATACTTTCAGAGATATCCATAGGTTTGGTAAGGCTGCTGAGATATGTTCAATCCAGCAACCTCACCTCTGGAAAGCGAAGAGTTATAAGATTAATGTTTCAAAAAATTTTGCTGAATTTTTACCTGCACCGAATCTCAAATCTCAAAAAAAAACCGGTCAAGTGCGAGTCGGACTCGCTCACCGAGGCTTTCGTACCAACTTCCCTTCCTCGAGCACCCAGACTATTTTCAACCAAAAATATCAACTGGACTAAAGGACAAACTTAAGTTTGCTGTTGTCCCCATACTAGATATAAGGAGACGACTAAGAAAATAAGTTTGTAATCCTTTTTATGGTGATATTTGAATTAATTTACAGTTTTTAGATTTTTCTTTTGATTGTGCTATTAGACACTGCTTCCTTCTAAATTTCATGATTGTAGGTCCACGGGAAGTAGTTTTTGAATCTTGAGGAAGGCAAAACCTATAGGATAGGTACTTCCCGGTGACCTAGGATCTTGGAATTTGGCAAGAAGCAATGTCTTGTAGCACAATCAAAGGAAAAAATCCAAAACGTATATGTTTTTAATTAGATAACAAAAAAAGTATACTTTTAGTATTTGTTCCCCTTACAAATATTCAAACAAACGTTCGTATCTTTTGGTTGCGAGGACTTAGAAGTATGATTCTTTTACAGCTTCAAGGGACCCTAGACTTTGAGTATTCAGTATACAACTTGATACCTTTACGCAAGGGTGGTGACAGACGGACGGACAGACAGACTGACAGACGGATAACCGGGTGATCCTTAAGGGTTCCTTTTTTCCTCTTGAGGTACGAACCCTAAAAATGGAGCTCTTCTGGTTTCAGGGTTATTAAATATCTTAGTGGGGCTCCTGCAGTGACCGTTCATCATAGCAGCCTCACCTCTAAATATTACTCTACTGTTAGGATCTTTAGCGATGAAATTAATATAGAAAATTAGCTAGTTCTAAATTATAGAGGCACTAATTACCTATATGGATATGAGCACTAATTTGCACTCGTTCAGCTCAATTTTTGGCATAATGAAAATTAACAAAAATCGAAAAATAGTGAGGCTGCTGGAGTGAGCCAAAATCAATGGTTTTAGCATTCACATCGACCATCTAACCTATATTTTCAATATAGGTATTTTAATGCATGCAGAAACAAACATGCAAAGGTGTTTGTTCTCTTTATAGATACCTGCATAAATATATAGGATTTTCCTGAGAGGAAATAACTTGTTCTGGAAATAGCAATTCTCTGAAATTGCTCGCTCTCGCTATTTCAATTAACACCAACGCAACTTCCAAGAGTACCTACAAACTATGATGTCAGAATATTCAGAATACCATACCTGGTATGGCATACCAAATCAAAATGCACTAAATGTAAAATACTGCCAGAACGTGTGAAACCTTTTATAGTGAGCCTCATTACCACAAGAAAAAGCTTTTATTTGGTTCTACGAGAAAATTAATTTAGCTGCAGGATGCTGCAGCTGCATGTGAAACTGCAGGGCAGAAAGCCAGGTTCAATATTAAATGAAAACATTTTAACTCAAAATCTTTTTTGTTCAAATTTAACATAGAACTAAGTGATTTGAACGTGATAGGTACACAGGTTTTGCTGGATATGTTAAAAAAGCACATGTCAAGTTCATCGATACTTTCACCGCCTCAAAACGTATTCGTTTGTTGCAGTCGGTGACGTGCACACTAGGCGGTGTGTGGTCGGGCGCGCCGCCGTCCTGCAAGTACGTAGATTGCGGCACTCCGGCGCAAGTGCACAAGGGTTCCTTCCGGCTGCTCAACGGCACCACCACCTTCGGCTCGGTGGCGCAGTTCTCGTGCGAGCCCGACCACTGGCTGGCCGGCACCGACACGCTCACATGCAACCGCGACGGGAAATGGTCGCATGACATACCCTCCTGTGAATGTGAGTCCCCCCAAAATTATCCCTCCGTCTGGTGGACGGGACTACTAGGTACCTACTGTACGATGATACTAGTGTACATTTCGACATATCCATCTCTAGTAATAAAATTTATATATTTTATAATAACCAAGTATTTTGATTGACTATTACTACTTCACAACATAGCGCATAGTATAAAACAAAGTCGCTTCCCGCTGTCTGTATGTCTGTATGTATGTATGTATGCTTAGATCTTTAAAACTACTCGACGGATTTTGCGGTTTTTTTTAATAGATTGAGAGTTTCAAGAGGAAGGTTTATATGTATAACACATGTATAATATAGTAGAGAAACACTGATAATTTTAGAGATTACTAATGCTATGTCGTAAATAAATTCATTTTTTTGCGCTTACATTGCGAACGCTGGCTAAACCCTACGAGATAGATCAAAATAATGTACTACAATTTTGTACACCTTCATAAGGTCAACAAAAAAGTCCGCGATGGTATATGTCTATCTCTTAGGGATAACTCACAATAACCATTTTTATTCTTTACTTTTTACGAAAAATAATGGCTTATTTACGAAGCGATTTTAACAATTTACAACATTAATCCTTATCCGTGTCAGTGATGATGATAGTGATGCGTAATGTATTGACTTGGTCTCCTCTGTGTTCAGTGATAACATGCCCGGACCCCGAGGTGCCCGCGGGCGGCTACATGGAGGCCTACGACTACAACGTGCACTCGGCCATCGACTTCCACTGCGAGCGCGGGCACAGACTGGTGGGGGAACCCTCGCTGGTCTGCCAAACCGACGGCGAGTGGTCCGGGGAGTCGCCCAAGTGCGAGTGTAAGTCAAGCCTCAAGGTCTCATGGTCTTTTACTGCGAGCTGGCCACAGGCTGGTGGGGGACCCTCGCTGGTCTGACTGACCAAAGGCGAGTGGTCCGGGGAGTCGCCCAAGTGCGAGTGTAAGTCCAACCTGAGGGTCTCATGGCATCTCGGAGGATCTGTATCTCTCATCTCATCATTAATCACCGTCAGGTGTTGCAGGACTTATCACGTCACGGGATTATGACGAATTGCTATTTTAACTAAAGTAATCTGGCTACTTCGTTTCGTACATAAGCAAAAACATCCGTATACCTCAATTATGCCCTTCAAGCTGTAATTTAAACATCGTGTTAAGTTGCTTATTTTCCTTAGACGTCGACTGCGGCAAGCTGCCGTCCCTGCCGTACGGGTCGACGGAGCTGCTGAACGGCACCACGCACCTGGGCAGCGTGATCCAATACTCGTGCACCGCAAACTACAGGCTGGTGGGGCCGGTGCGCCGCGTCTGCACTGAAGACCACCAGTGGAGCGACTCCTCGCCACGCTGCGAAGGTACAGGCTCTACAAGTTTACTGCAACGGACTGCAACACATGGACTTTCCTGCACCCAATGCAATAGGATGGAGGAAGCAAAAACGGGTCCCCCGTTCACGGGGTTCTACTGCAAGGTGGTGGCTAAATACATAATAGGTCTGCTGGAACTCGGAGAACTAGGATGGTTCAAGTACTGGGCCCCCAACCTGCACTCAAATAGACGTCGAATTCCGAAAACCAGCCCGTTATACATTATCACTCTACTCTCTTAGCAGGCAGTCAGCACATATTTTTGCTAAACCACAGGTATCAACCTGAGAGCATCTTAATAACGTGATCACACTTCCCCAGAAATCCGTTGTCCGGAGCCGATAGTGGCGGAGCACAGCATCGTGTCGGTGACGGGCAACGACCGCATGCACGGACGCACGCTGATCCGCACGGCCAGCAGCGCCAGCACCAGCAGCGGCAACACCTACCGCATCGGCGCGCTGGTCAAGTACCGCTGCGAGCGCGGATACAAGGTGCTCGGCGAGAGCCTCTCCACCTGCGAGGACAACGGCCAGTGGAGCGGGGAGACGCCCAACTGCCAATGTGAGCACATTTTCTTCCCATTTGTAACTTTGCCTGAGCATATTTTTTCCTCATTCGGTAACTTTGCCAACTGCCTA
Organism: Scrobipalpa atriplicella; assembly: GCA_029255725.1. Taxonomy (NCBI): domain Eukaryota; kingdom Metazoa; phylum Arthropoda; class Insecta; order Lepidoptera; family Gelechiidae; genus Scrobipalpa; species Scrobipalpa atriplicella. Next base: position 11,699 of record JARACY010005342.1, on the reverse strand, counting down.
TGTGAGTATATTTTCTTTCCACTCTGTAATATATTCCAACTGCCAATGTGAGCATTCTTTTTTTCATTTTGCTTGTTATAAAAGTCTTCCAATTTACTTTGCAAACATTTTAGGTGATAACATGGCCATTGAAACATCGACTAAAAAGTTCCAATCAACATTTAACACTAACCAAACCACACGGCAAGCGCAACCAAAAATCGCAGTTCAGTGGTTTGATTGATTAGAAATGAACTCACATCCGGGAATAGATTGAACTCGTCACGTCACCCTGCTGACTGCTGCGTCACCACCGCCTCGCGTCACCGAATGAGGTTCCGATGGATTAGTTTTAATTTTGAATATTTTTTGTAGACATAGCGGTGACTCTTATTTCTTTATGTATTTTTATATTTTTACTAAATTTTGTGGATACCTATATATGTCGCAGGGATTTAGTCAAAGACGTTATATTATAATTTCACTTAAGGAATTTATAATCTAACCTAACCTAACCTACCGATAAATTATAATTTCACTAGTTAAATTACAATATCACGGGATTTACAATATCACTGCGACATATACACGTTTCAATTTAAGGTATTGGTCTGTTCATACCGGGAAGCAAAGCGATGTGACGCGGCGCGCACTTTTTAAGAGCGAGTGGAGCGTGATATCTAGACGCGGTAGCGTGTCCAGCCAAGTTCAAGCCAAACGAAGAGAACTGGCGGGCAGCACCGTGTGTATTTTACAGGAACCATTTGGAGTCACTTTTGACCCCTCCATAACTCAAAAACTATTGAACGTAAACACACCAAATTTGGTTTACATATCAGGACCCCCTAGCTAGATAAACAAGTATACAAAATTTTATATATTATATTACTTATATTCTTTATTGTTTAAGAGTTAAAAGTACATTTCAACTTAAAATTAAAAACAATAGGCGAGCTTATTCCTATAAGAGATCTCTTCCAGCCAACCTAATAGGGATAAAAGATGGGTAATTCACGGGAACAGATACAAATAATTAGTATTACTAGATATATAGATATTTTGATAGTATTATTTAATTACAATATTTTAGGATTATAGTAATACTAATACACATATAAATATAATAAAATATATATATAAATATGGATACAATATTATATTATATACGTCATACAGAGGTCATAAAGTGCTCTTTCAGTCTCTTCTTAAAAGTAAAACTCGAGGGACTTTCCTGTAAAGATTTCGGCAGATTGTTCCATAGTTGAATGGCCCGAACAGTAAACGAGTTAAAAAAGAATTTGGTGTTCGATCCAGGAACCTCCAACACCTTTGTGATGCAGACGCGCCTAGATCGAGGACATAGACATAGACATAGCTTTATCGGATAAATAGATATTAACGTCTGAATATCGGCATTTTTATGATAGACTGAGTGACTGACTGACATATATTGAGATTGATGACCTACAAAGTTCAAAGGTATGATGATAGATTATAATGAATCAGTTGTGGAAAAAATCGAAAAAAGTTAAATAAATATATAGAGGGGGAAAAAAGGGGCAATTTTAATTTTTTTACCTCCTATATCGAGTGGAGTGTCATTAGATAGGTCTTGTAAAATAAAGTTAAGGTTTCTTTAAAACTAAGTTTCCTAAATATGTATGTCTCGAGATATTAAAGTAATTGATCAAATATTACCTAATATTCATTATGCTACCCACTCCCATAATTATATGAATATTGAATAATAGTAAATTTATAATTACTATTATTGAAATTTAAATTTTAATTACCTACAAAAAGTAATGATATCCCACCAAAAACAAATGTAAAAATAGAAGCCAAGTTCATGGTAGGTAGTTTGGTGCATGGTTTGAACAAAAAAGTTGTGGTATCAAAAAAGCGGGCCAAGTCAAGGGTTTATTAAAGTAATTCTAAGATTTTCAATAAGGTATCATTTCATGCAATTTGGCCGCTGTAGAGTGGTGCTGTAGGTGACAGTTTGTATTATTCTCGACCTAGTTGGTACGGAAGCCTAGGTGAGCGAGTCCGACTCGCACTTGACCGTTTTTTTTTAATTTTCCAGTTCAGCCTCTCATAATATCGTTACCATTTTTGTCGTGACCTCTTAGTCTAAAAGAGTGAGTAGAGTAAAAGTACCTATGTCGCTTAGAAGCATCAACTTTAGGCGCACTCATGGCACACTTATATGCGATTAAACTCGTCGTTTTTGAATAGATGGGATGAAAAAGAACATTTTATCGCAGATATTACTCGTTGAGCGCTCTCCTCATCTCGCAGCGTACGGCGAGTTTTGTGTCAACAGGAATTACCTGTGTAATGTACCTAGTTACCTAGTGCTTTTAAAGAGAATGCCCCATTAGTCCCACACATAAAAAACTTCTGTGTCTAATTCTTCAACTTAACTAACTTTTGTTAGCTAACTAGGTAAAACACTAGTGTTTTTCAAATTCGATTTATTAAACTAATAATGTTTCAATCACGTGATCACGTGTCTTAATCGCGTGTTGTCTCCTCAGACGTGGACTGCGGCAACCCTGGTCGGCTGGAGAACGGCAAGGTGACGCTGGCGACCAACGCCACCTACTACGGTGCGGCGGCGTTGTACGAGTGCGACGCCAACTGGCAGCTGGACGGCGTCTCCCGGCGGCTGTGCCAGGACAACGGCACCTGGAGCGCCGACCCGCCCGTCTGCAAAGGTAAATAACCGCCCGTCTGCACAGAGCGACGCCAAATGGCAGCTGAGCGGCGTCTCCCGGCGGCTGTGCCAGGACAACGGCACCTAGAGCGCCGACCCGCCCGTCTGCAAAGGTAAATAACCGCCCGTCTGCACAGAGCGACGCCAAATGGCAGCTGAGCGGCGTCTCCCGGCGGCGGTGCCAGGACAACGGCACCTGGAGCGCTGACCCGCCCGTCTGCAAAGGTAAACAACCAAAACATGAACTAGACACGGGACAATCTTAACCTTGATATACCGGACTGGCCGTGTAAGGGACAGCTTCCCGCAATCCCGTTAGGGGTTGCTCATGCTCAGTCAACGAAACTTTCAGTGTATTGTGATTTAGGTGATAAACACTTCTACAGCAATATATGCACATCTATTTTATAATAACTATTGAAGATAACCCTCAAAACTTAGAACCTGTCGTGAATGGGAATAAAAATAAAATATAGCTGTTGTAGTGGAAAATTGTCGATAGGTCTCATTGCTGTAAAGCCGTTACCTGTTTGGGCCATTTGACGTGAAGAGAAAAGATCGGTGTGTAACTTTGTGTTTGTTTTACAGAGATCACATGTCCGGACCCTATGGCGGCGGTGCGGACCAGCACCGGGCTGATCGTGGCCACCAGCTCGCTGAGCGTCGGCGGCGAGGCGCAGTACCGCTGCGAGCGCGGGTACAGCATGCGCGGCAACTCCAGCCGGCGCTGTCTGCCGCGCGGCGCCTGGACCGGAGCGCCGCCCGTCTGCTTCCGTGAGTACACGCGTAGCATCAGCGCGCTGAGCGTCAGCGACCGTTGCTAGCGCGGGTACAGGATTTTTTTTTATTCATCGATGTCGAAAAACTTGAGGAAAGGGGAAAGGTCACTTAGCAACTTGTTCCCATGACAAGATCTTATGCAAGATCTGGACTAAGTTTTTTTCAAGTATGTAAAAAATTTGCCAAGAGCGTGTTAGACATGCCCATAATATAGGGAATATGGAACCCCCCTATTTTTGTTCCCCCGAAAAGTTAACTATGTATTGTAAAAACAGGATAAACTAAACATCTTCTCTTCTTGTGAGAAGGGCAAACCCTATAACCCTCCAGTCTCAGTGTCTGAATGCGGACGCAACTTCCAATGCGTGATGATACTTTTCTTTTTATGTGATAAATGCTGAGAAGATGTTTAGTTTATCCTGTTTTTACAATACATAGTTAACTTTTCGGGGAAACAAAACTAGGGGGGTTCTATATTCGCTTTAAATACCCCGAAGTTGGTACGGAAGCCTCTGTGAGCGAGTCTGACTCGCACTTGACCAATTTTTTTATATTCAAAATTGCCAAACTATGCCAAAAATCTTAAGTGGTTATTATGACTAATCCATATAGTGCATGATGCTGATGTGTGTGTTGTGTGTGTGTCACAGCTGTGGACTGCCGCTCTCCGGGCGTGATCGAGAACGGCCGCGTAATCGTCTCCAACGGGACGCTGTTCGGCAGCTCCGTGGAGTACCACTGCCTGCCACAGTTCCAGAGAGTCGGACCCTTCCTTAGGAAATGTAAGATCAGTTCCACTAACCACTATCAAAGACAGCGACCGGGACCGAAGGCTTAACTTTCCCTCCAAAGCACGGAATCCTTTTTCTTTTCATTCAATCAGGTGATTCGGCCTGCATAGACCCAACCAAACTGGGAAAAATCTCACATTGATAAATTGACAAATAATCAACTTTGTCCCCCCCCCTCCCCCCCAATCGAAACGAATCGAACCCAGGACCTCCGGATCGGGAGCCCATGGCTCAGACCACTACACCACGGAGGGGTGCTCAGTCAACGAAACTGAACAACTTTCATAATGAATTTCATCCATATTTTGTATGAGAAAGTTAAAAAATCTTTTCATTCCTGAAAGGCGTCCGGATTCGTGGACTGAGCTAACCCTATAGTATGCGGGAAGCTGTAACATTTCACCCTGTGTATACTACTCATGTTTTAGAGTATATTGTGAATTGTTTAGGTCTGGAAGACGGTACGTGGTCGGGCGAGGAGGCGCGCTGCGAGCCGGGCGGCGGCGAGGCGGCGGAGAGCGGCGCATTGCCGCTGAGCGTCGGAGTCGGCTGCGGCGTGGTGCTGTTCCTCCTCCTGCTGCTGCTGCTCGTGTACCTCAGGCTGTGAGTACCACGCTCCCGGTGCGGGGCGGGCGTAGGGAACGTAGGGAAAAATTTATGACAAAAATGTTTTTTTTTTTTGGCTTTCATCCAAAAATGTTGTCATGTCAAATCTCAGGTCAAAAATATCAAATGTTGAATGACAAAAATTACAAAATGGTAAAAATAATTCAATTCAATTCTTAATTAATGGCGTTTGTGTAGTCACAATTCTGCCAATGTCACGTAAATTATTGATAAATTATATAAGGGAGAGTCTAATATTGAGACACGTGGAGTCCAAGATACCCTTCTCCTTCAAGAGAAAGGTACAGACTCGGTAAAAATAACAAATGTCAAAAAATTTAAATGTCAAATGTCAAAAATGACAAGTGTCAAATGTCAAAAATGTCAAAAATGTCAAATGTCAAAATTTTAAATGTAAAAAAATTTCAAATGTCGAAAATGTCAAAAAATCTTTTTAATACTATGCCTCAATCATTTGAATACGATATCTCTCATTTGATCTTTTTTCAAATTTTATTATGTAGGTAATTATAGTCTTTAATTTTTACCCATAGAAGTTTCACTTCTATTCTGACACGTGTGCTCGGTATGCACTTTTTTTTGTATGGCATCGACTCGAGCGTAACGGGCGGGACGACGACGGGCAGTTCAAAATCGTCCCCGCCTCATCATGACGCGACGCTTTGCGCGTGACGCGACCTAGAAATTTTACTCTCAACGCGTCTAAAGAAGTTTGACTTCAAAAATCCATTCAAAATTAAATTACTCGAACAGCCATTTGTACAGGAAGGCCAATTTTTTTTATATATGGAGGAATTTGTTTACTTTCATGGTCTTAATTCTTGGGTGCAGGAAAACGGTTGCGTATTTCGGAAATATCTGGTCTGTGTTCAGTAAAAGTTGGTGCTGTCTTGAGACGCATAAGGGTTTGTAAAATAGGGAATTTCCGAATTAGCTCGAGCGCGTCAAATTAATATATGGGACTTGTCCTTCCTACTGAGTACCTTCACTTCACTAGATTTATTATTAGTTAACAACAATGGTGCCACAAATTCTGAACGAACAAATTTTAAAATTGGAGACTCCTAAAACCTATGCATTCCACAAAACAAGTTTATGATACGATTATGATAAAGTTATAGACTCAAACGTAGGTGCAAAGCTAACGGCAGTTTTTAACTGCGTATCTCCTTCTATCACCTGATCCATCCATCCTGCTTTCTCATCCACAGACGCAAGGCGACCCCCGTGAAGAACACAGAGAACGTGGAGGGCGCGGAACGCAAAGAGGACGCGAGCGCGGCTGTGATGTCGTACGCGACGCTGCACGACACGGGGCGGCACCTGTACGACCGCGTGGGCGACAACGTGTACGACTCGCCGTACGCGGAGCACGTGGCCAACAACGCGGAGTACGGGTGCCGCGACGCCGACTCGCCCTACGAGCCCGAGCCCGCGGGGCCCAACGCCGTCGTCACCATCAACGGCGTTGCCGTGCGCTGACCGCTGCACAGCTCAACTACCCGCGCGCTTAGCGACCACCTTCGCGCTAGTTGTACCTTTTAATTTTTGCCATGCTAAATCGTGAATTTTGTACGGTAAAAATTATATCTTTAAAACAAATGGAGTATACAAAACTTCTACAACTTCCAAAAGACTGTCGAAGTTTGTTCATGAAAGACAGGTGTAGGTATTTGTAGATGTGGGTGGGCTGGTCCCGGGTCGCCGGCGCCGGTGACCGGAACGACCCGACTTTCAACAAATGTGTCATAAATGTCATATCATAAATAACTGTAACCAATAAACCTATAACTGTAATCAATATAATTTATCGATTACATTAAAGTTCGCAGAATGACTACGAAAATGCGTTTTATAGAAAGTCAATTTTATTTTGCAACAACTGTCGAGTGCAGCTGGGCTCAGAAAATGTTGAAATATTTCTGCACCGCGTCTTATAAATTGGAGGAATTTCATAGCCTTAAGTAAAAATAGTAGGTGCATCTAATATGTATTAATTAACTTAACTTAGTAAAAGTTGCGGAAGGATTCCAATTTTTTGTCACCTGGATTTTAATTATACAACATAAATAAGAAAAAGCTTATAAATATTCAAAAACTAGAGAGTTCCATGTTTCTAAAGTAGGTAGCTGCGAATGTTCTGTTAGTGCGAAGAGATCTAAGTTTAATGTTATCGAAAGCCCGAGTGATCACCAACCCTTACTAGGTATTGAACCAAAGATGTAAATGTGTTGGATTTTATACAATTATACGAAATATATTTATATATAGTTTTAATATGGTTATTCGCTGATCGAAATATAAGCAGACAGTATTATATCTACCGTAGTCCTTGTTAGCTCTGTCTTGTCTGTCATACCATGTCATACTCAGATGTTTATCTACACTCATGTCGGTAATACCTAATCAAGAATAGTTGGTTATTGATATACTTTTCCATACACTTCCACCACCCGTGGGTAATGAACGAACATATTCCCTTACAACTATACTATAATACGAAGTTTATAGATCAGGAAATATACGAAGAACATGAAGTTGTATGTGTTACCGGCCAAACCCGATTTTAGGCCAAACTAGTTTTGCCTAGGCCAAACTAGTTCGTCCTAAGGATGATAGGAGAAACTATCCTAGGAGAAACTGGTTGGACCTAAAATGAAAAGGTACACTTCAGGATAAACTAGTTTGGGCCTAGTCTATACCTACTAATTTTGCCCAGTCAGAAATGTTTAAGCGGGTAAGTACGTGTAAGGGACAGTAATACTGGGTGTAAGGGACAGTAATACTGGGTGTAAGGGTGACTTAAAACTGGGTGTAAGAGAGTAATACTGAGTGTAAGGTACAGTAAAACTGGTCTTAGGGGACAGTATTACTGGGTGAAAAGGAATTGTAATGCTAAGTGTAAGGGACAGTAACACTGGGTATAGTTACTGTCCCTTACACCCAGCTTTTCTGTCTCTCACACCTAGCTTTAACATCCCTTAAACCCAGTAATACTGTCCCTTACACCCAATATTATTGTCCCTTTCATCCAGTATTACTGTCCCTTACACTCAATTTTACTGTTCCTTACACCTAGTATTATTGTCTCTTACACCCAGTTTTAGTGTCCCTTACACCCAGTATTACTGTCCCTTATACCCAGTATTACTATATCCCTTACACGTACTCGCTTAAAACATTTCTGACTAGGCAAAATTTGTATAGACTAGACCAAACTAGTTTATCCTGAAATGTACCTTTTCATTTTAGGCACAACCAGTTTCTCCTAGAATAAACTAGTTATAGGATAACGATTAGTACCAGGAAAGTTTTAGAGATGTCACAATTTAGTTAAATTTCAGTCGTTTTTTGGGATGCAGAATCCGAATCTGAGGATTGTTAACAACATTTCGTGACGGAACATTTAAAAAAAAGTTTGTTTAATTTGTATGGGAAAAATAAAAATAAATGTTCTGAAACCTATCGTGTAGTAACAAATGCAAGGGAATTTTGAGCTGATTCTAAAAATATATCACATCATTATATATCATCCATAAGTTTAAAATTAAAATATATTTCAAATGTTTCAGTAACGATACGGTTTATTTGTTTCTGAAATATACTTCAAATAATACGTAATATCCTTCTTATAAGCATCTCCAAAGAAACCGATTTGTTTTATTTTTTTACAATAATGTAGAAATTGTAGAATTAAAAAAAAAACATTCTATATGTTAATATTTTCCCAATCATATTTTCGGCATTACATAATGAGGATATTACGTATCATGAAGTATATTTCACAAAAAAGTATTAAACCGTATCGTATCTGGAGCAGCTCAAACTTGATATAGTTTGAAAATTATTTTAATTTTAAACTTATGATTATGACATATGCAATGGTGTAATATATTTTTAGAATCAGCTCATAACGCCTCCTCAGATTCGGATTCAGCATCCCAAAAACGACTGAAATTTAACTAAATTGTGACATCTCTAAAACTTTCCTGGTACTAATCGTTATCCTATAACTAGTTTATTCTAGGAGAAACTGGTTGTGCCTAAAATGAAAAGGTACATTTCAGGATAAACTAGTTTTGGTCTAGTCTATACAAATTTTGCCTAGTCAGAAATGTTTAAGCGAGTACGTGTAAGGGATATAGTAATACTGGGTATAAGGGACAGTAATACTGGGTGTAAGGGACACTAAAACTGGGTGTAAGAGACAATAATACTAGGTGTAAGGAACAGTAAAATTGAGTGTAAGGGACAGTAATACTGGATGAAAGGGACAATAATATTGGGTGTAAGGGACAGTATTACTGGGTTTAAGGGATGTTAAAGCTAGGTGTGAGAGACAGAAAAGCTGGGTGTAAGGGACAGTAACTATACCCAGTGTTACTGTCCCTTACACTTAGCATTACAATTCCTTTCACCCAGTAATACTGTCCCCTAAGACCAGTTTTACTGTACCTTTACACTCAGTATTACTCTCTTACACCCAGTTTTAAGTCACCCTTACACCCAGTATTACTGTCCCTTACACCCAGTATTACTGTCCCTTACACGTACTTACCCGCTTAAACATTTCTGACTGGGCAAAATTAGTAGGTATAGACTAGGCCAAACTAGTTTATCCTGAAGTGTACCTTTTCATTTTAGGTCCAACCAGTTTCTCCTAGGATAGTTTCTCCTATCATCCTTAGGACGAACTAGTTTGGCCTAGGCAAAAACTAGTTTGGCCTAAAATCGGGTTTGGCCGGTAACACATACAACTTCATGTTCTTCGTATATTTCCTGATCTATAAACTTCGTATTATAGTATAGTTGTAAGGGAATATGTTCGTTCATTACCCACGGGTGGTGGAAGTGTATGGAAAAGTATATCAATAACCAACTATTCTTGATTAGGTATTACCGACATGAGTGTAGATAAACATCTGAGTATGACATGGTATGACAGACAAGAGACAGAGCTAACAAGGACTACGGTAGATATAATACTGTCTGCTTATATTTCGATCAGCGAATAACCATATTAAAACTATATATAAATATATTTCGTATAATTGTATAAAATCCAACACATTTACATCTTTGGTTCAATACCTAGTAAGGGTTGGTGATCACTCGGGCTTTCGATAACATTAAACTTAGATCTCTTCGCACTAACAGAACATTCGCAGCTACCTACTTTAGAAACATGGAACTCTCTAGTTTTTGAATATTTATAAGCTTTTTCTTATTTATGTTGTATAATTAAAATCCAGGTGACAAAAAATTGGAATCCTTCCGCAACTTTTACTAAGTTAAGTTAATTAATACATATTAGATGCACCTACTATTTTTACTTAAGGGCTATGAAATTCCTCCCAATTTATAAGACGCGGTGCAGAAATATTTCAACATTTTCTGAGCCCAGCTGCACTCGACAGTTGTTGCAAAATAAAATTGACTTTCTATAAAACGCATTTTCGTAGTCATTCTGCGAACTTTAATGTAATCGATAAATTATATTGATTACAGTTATAGGTTTATTGGTTACAGTTATTTATGATATGACATTTATGACACATTTGTTGAAAGTCGGGTCGTTCCGGTCACCGGCGCCGGCGACCCGGGGACCAGCCCACCCACATCTACAAATACCTACACCTGTCTTTCATGAACAAACTTCGACAGTCTTTTGGAAGTTGTAGAAGTTTGTATACTCCATTTGTTTTAAAAGATATAATTTTTACCGTACAAAATTCACGATTTAGCATGGCAAAAATTAAAAGGTACAACTAGCGCGAAGGTGGTCGCTAAGCGCGCGGGTAGTTGAGCTGTGCAGCGGTCAGCGCACGGCAACGCCGTTGATGGTGACGACGGCGTTGGGCCCCGCGGGCTCGGGCTCGTAGGGCGAGTCGGCGTCGCGGCACCCGTACTCCGCGTTGTTGGCCACGTGCTCCGCGTACGGCGAGTCGTACACGTTGTCGCCCACGCGGTCGTACAGGTGCCGCCCCGTGTCGTGCAGCGTCGCGTACGACATCACAGCCGCGCTCGCGTCCTCTTTGCGTTCCGCGCCCTCCACGTTCTCTGTGTTCTTCACGGGGGTCGCCTTGCGTCTGTGGATGAGAAAGCAGGATGGATGGATCAGGTGATAGAAGGAGATACGCAGTTAAAAACTGCCGTTAGCTTTGCACCTACGTTGAGTCTATAACTTTATCATAATCGTATCATAAACTTGTTTTGTGGAATGCATAGGTTTTTAGGAGTCTCCAATTTTAAAATTTGTTCGTTCAGAATTTGTGGCAACCATTGTTGTTAACTAATAATAAATCTAGTGAAGTGAAGGTACTCAGTAGGAAGGACAAGTCCCATATATTAATTTGACGCGCTCGAGCTAATTCGGAAATTCCCTATTTTACAAACCCTTATGCGTCTCAAGACAGCACCAACTTTTACTGAACACAGACCAGATATTTCCGAAATACGCAACCGTTTTCCTGCACCCAAGAATTAAGACCATGAAAGTAAACAAATTCCTCCATATATAAAAAAAATTGGCCTTCCTGTACAAATGGCTGTTCGAGTAATTTAATTTTGAATGGATTTTTGAAGTCAAACTTCTTTAGACGCGTTGAGAGTAAAATTTCTAGGTCGCGTCACGCGCAAAGCGTCGCGTCATGATGAGGCGGGGACGATTTTTGAACTGCCCCGTTCGTCCCGCCCGTTACGCTCGAGTCGATGCCATACAAAAAAAAGTGCATACCGAGCACACGTGTCAGAATAGAAGTGAAACTTCTATGGGTAAAAATTAAAGACTATAATTTACCTAC
>JARACY010005341.1:0-22258 GCA_029255725.1 Scrobipalpa atriplicella | reverse complement strand
GGCCAAGTACTGGCAGAGGTTGAAGCAGAGTTAAAGAATCAAAGTGAAGGTGTGTTGTTCTATTCATATTAAACTTCAACTATTATAATTATAATCCATTATAGTGATATGATAATTAATATTTATGTAATTAACTAATTTTGTATTTGTAATAAATAGACTAACTAATAATAATTATTACGATGCACTAATGCTTTGTATATCTCAATAAATAATTTTATATTATAAATTTTGTACTTTTAAAGAAATAAATTAAAATCAAATCTAATACTGTTGTTTTGAAAAAGTCATAATAATCTAATCTTTAAAACATTTTTGTATTGTAAAGTATTGTTTAATTTACTAATCAATCAATGACAAATCTTAAGATAACTAAAATTTCATTAAGGATAATTACTACTTGATATGAATATCACATTCAACGTATTAGTTTTTTTAATATGTAAAACATAGCTACCACAACTCCGATTGAGACAGCACCTGCTGCTCCTACATATGCAGGTGGTTGTGACATCACTATCATCTTGAGGTGGAATGCAAGACTTGGCATGGCCTTTTTGAATGAGTCTCGCTGCTTGACACGCTCATAGTATTGCTCCACATGTGGTCTTTTTCCTTTAGACCAAAATCTATCTTCAAATCCAAGTTCCCAAAGCCTCTGCAGTAAAACAGCTAGGTTGATATCAGCTACAGTGAAATTTTCACAACACAGCCAATTACCTGAAAATTAAAAAGAAATTTATATATTTTCACTTGAGTAATAATTATTATTAGTTAGTCTATTTATTACAAATACAAAATTAGTTAATTACATAAATATTAATTATCATATCACTATAATGGATTATAATTATAATAGTTGAAGTTTAATATGAATAGAACAACACACCTTCACTTTGATTCTTTAACTCTGCTTCAACCTCTGCCAGTACTTGGTCAACTATGTTCAGTATTTTGGTGTATTCTTCCTCATTATTCAGTATTTCATGTTTTCTTTCTTGTATCTGTGCTTTGTACAATAAAATGTCTTTGGCCTTGGGGTTTTCTTCAGCCAGTTTTCTCAGATTATTTGAGTTACTCAGGTCAGCAGCTGGAATCATGCAACATTGTTTACAGTAGTTATTAAGCAGGAGATAAGGTGATAATGATAAGTGATAAGATAAGTTACCTAAGAAAGTTCAAGGACTTATCACAAATTAAGAAGACTTACTTTTCAAGAGCTCTCTGACTGGCAAGATAAAAGGCATCTTGGGTGTGCCACATAGCTGAGGTTGGAAGAAAGACCCCAAGGTAATTACTCCTGATGGTAATGCTTCGAAAATTTCTCGGTACCTGTTGATTTTTGCAACCACCTTGCTGTCAGCTGTTACATTTACTAGAGGTGGTAGTTCTGCAAATTAGCATTTCAAAATATATACAAAACTGCTGTAAATAAATGCTAAAAATAATTATCTTATCTAAATAAACCTACGCACCTGGATCAAGATAAGACTCTAGATAATCCAAAATCCTTGTGGAGTCTGGAATTATTTCATTATTAGTTTTTAGTACTGGTATTTCCCCGCGAGGATTTAAATCCAGAAACCACGATGAATACTGCTCTCCTTTTATGATGTCCACATAAATAGGTTCAAATATCACGTTCTTTTCATACAAGGCCATCAATACCTGAAACATTAGGTAGTTGGGTGTAAGTGCGTATTTATTTGGGTGAAAGTTTATTTAGTATACAAAACAAATAAATAGTTAGGTATGAATAACTTGTTATTTACCTTTTGGGAATAGTAACTGTAGTAGCTACAGTATAGAAAAATGTTTGTTTTCTTTCCATCACTGGGTACTTCACCGTTGGCTTTATTATCGCTCGAATGCTGCCATTTGGGCAGTTTAGGTAAGTTTTTGGGAAAATTGTCTAAATACTTTTGTACATAATGCATTTTCGCTGAGTTTAGACACTTACAATAGCACAGATAATGTTTTTAAACAGAATGAAGCCCCATTTAGGAAAGAATTAAAGTTATGTTAACATTTCTCTCACGAGCGAGAGTATACCTAAAGTACATAAGGCGGCTTTTTCAGTTATTACTGCCAACATGCAGAAATTAAAATCAGCTGACAACCAGAACTTCCGGTGTAGGACTTTTACACGCTCTATCTACATTTTAGACTTGGCTGTATGATCTTATTATTGTTTTGTCTAAAATGGCTTGACGAAACGAAAAAAAAAAACGTATAATTTTACTCTATGGTCTGTCATAAGTAATCTATTGAGCATTTTTATCATTTAGTTTTGCAATTTAATCGAAATAATCTTAAATTATGTCTTAAATAGCTGTACATTACTATCAACGAGTTCTAATTTATATCGTCAATCACTTTAAATGTTCATAGAAGCCCAGGATATGGTATTATACTTGTTTACATGAGCTGATCATAAACTGAAAATGGAGGCTTCTAATAACACAGACGCCGTAAACCTTGGAGTTGGCGAAGTAGAAGCTGAAATAGGAGAGGAACTGAAACAATTAGAAGAAGTGAAGGATTATGACACCAGGAGTGAAGTGTCTAGCTCGTCGTCAAGTGATTCTAGCACTCCAAGCATCAGCTCGGCTAGCAGCAAGTCCAAAGACAGACGCGCAAACCGCAAACGTGCTAAATCAGCTAGCCGCTCCCCCGTACAGAACAAGCGAAGATGTATAACGAGCACCACCAACAAGACCAAAACATATGATTACATGACTAAATTGAATTACTTGTTCAGAGACACAAGGTTCTTCTTGATAAAATCAAACAATGCAGAAAATATCACACTATCTAAAGCAAAAGGCGTTTGGTCCACACTACCCCAAAATGAAGCAAATTTAAACCAAGCCTACAGAGAATCCAGAAATGTTCTGTTGATATTTTCAGTGAAAGAAAGTGGTAAGTTTGCTGGATTTGCTCGGCTGGGCAGCGAGTCACGGCGCGATGTGCCGCCGATATCGTGGGTTCTTCCGCCGGGGCTATCAGCAAAAGTGCTGGATGGTGTTTTCAAAGTGGATTGGATATGCCGCAAAGAGTTGCCATTCAGTAGCACACTGCACCTGTATAATCCATGGAATGAAGGCAAACCTGTGAAAATAGGAAGAGATGGCCAAGAAATTGAACCTAAGGTTGCAGAAGAGTTGTGCAGACTATTTCCTGAAGATGAAGGCATTGAAATGACACCTATTCTTAGAAAATCTAAAGAAGCTTCTAAGAAAGCTTACCAAAAGAGTGGTGGTAACTACAGAACATACAGAGCTCCAATGTCTTCTAGGGGCTCGAACTTCAGAAACAGGCTCTCCGCATCATCAAGAACTGGCAGGCGGAAGGTATTTATGCCTCCAAGAAACAGAGTATCATCCAGCTCTTACAAGAGAAGGTCACCCTCGCCATACATGCGGGACCGTTTACCATCATGGTTCAATCGTAGCCGGGAAGCATATAGCAGCAGTGGATCAGCAGCTGCCGAGGCGTATGTGGCAGAGTACATGCGCTCCATGCATCACCAGTTGCCACCATTGCCGTACGTCCCACCTCCTGGCTTCAGCGGTGCACTGTCGCCCTACGACGGTCTGCCACCGCCGCCTCCACCGCCACCGCCGCGTTACTACGACTTAGCTGATTATCCTCGTTCAGTGCTTGTTTATGATAAAAGATCATATGAACGGTCTGTGGATGAGTTTCTTTGGCGCACGTCTGAGCGCTCTCGTGGCCGTAGTCGTGAACGTGAATCCCATAGATCTTATAGGGACCGACGATAAAACTATATTGACCACCGATGTAATGATAATTTGATAATTACTAATAAAAATATGTGTTCGAACTTTGAACTTTATTGTGTTGAAAATCTGTGTTGTGATGCTATTGAAGTCAGGACAATCAGTATTATTACAGACAATTTTTAATTGATTTGACATAATTTAGGTTTGCTACAAATGGGACATTTAAAAACTTTTCAGTGAAAGTGAACAAGTAGGATGAGCTTGGATATTTACACACAAATAGACTTTCTTTTCCAGGATATGTGTGTTGTTAATGCTATGCCAAATTGAGCAAGTTAACTAACTGGATTTTATATTAGGGTAAATGTATCATAGACCAAAACTAAAATATTAATTTGGTCTGTGATATGTTCATACCCAAATGAACAGTATTATGGTGAATAGAATGCTGTATTGTGAAAGACTATTTTGTACAACTTTATATGGTTGTGTGAAGTGAACATCTGTGATATATTTCCACCTATTTTAAATAATATACACAAATTAGCACTAGACCAAAGACATCTCAGAGAGTTTGCATTTCTTTACTAATTCATTTCGCAGAATCAATACAATCCCTTTTGCAGCTCAACTGCTACCTTGCTATCAATTCTTCTGCTGCCTTTTTAGCGTATCACATAGGTACTTCAGCGCCGCAGGCAAGTTCCGATTTTCTGAGCAATGCGGCCAATAAGCTAATCTGAGAGAAATGCGCATTTTTCGTGAACAACTGGATTCCATTTGTGGAGCTATGGTCCTCCTTCAGCTTCAACTGCTCGTATCTTCTAGTGGTACTGCCAAAATGCAGTCTTCTGAGGAATCTCCTGATTCAATCTTTCGCATCCATGGTCGCACCATCAGAGAGAGTACACTAGAGAGAGTGGAGAGAGACTCCATCTGTGTAACTTTTTATATGTATAGGTAATACAATACCTCGTATCATTATTTAGATGAGAAAGTATGTAAAACAGCTCAGTTTGTTTGACCCACACCACCTCATTATCATAACACAGCCTTAATTACCAACTAACTATTGTGTAATCTGCGTATACCGTAACCATTACCGTTATATTTATTCACTTGTAGTTTTCTGCGACTTCGTTCGTGTAAAAAAAGCAATTTTTCATGAAGGCGTTCACCGCGAAATCACTCTTGTATGCATGCGCAATCAGCCTGCCACGTATGGTGAGTAGTCGAAATTCCAGCGAACTACCCGATGGTAAAAAAAAAGCGAGTCCATAAAACAGTATTTTAAAACCAATATTTGCCCACTCAGCTATTCCGGTAAAGCTGTGAAAACTCATAAAAATACAATCCAAGGTTTCTTTTATGACGATCCATAAAAACAGAAGAATACCTAATACTTACACATACACGCCTGTAGCCCCTACGGGGTAAGCAGAGCGTCGACAACGTTTTAAAAGTGCGTTTCTGCCATTTCTTAGTCTGAAAGTTTTGAGGGTCATTTTAAATAGTTTAGAAGACGTGGGTTCGATCCCCATAATTTGGTTAGTTAGAACAATGAATGCATACTGGATCATCTGATTGTCTGTCAAGAAAAAGGATTCCGTGCTTCTGAGGGCACATTAAGCCGTCGGTCCCGGTCACTGGTACTAACACTACTCGTTACATAGTTTCTCCACGTTCGGGAACTATGCGAGGTGACGCTTGACCCTGGGTGGTGCAACACGACCGGCTGCTGCCAGCTGCACTGTCCTCTGGACCTCGCCTTTAATTAACGCCATATACGATAAATCTATACTTATACGTAATAAGCAATAAATACGATGAGAAAAGATTGGTGTGTCTGTTACAAATAAACTCAAAACCTACTGGACTGTTTTCAAAAAATTAGAAAGCTGCGTTCACCCTCAGTAACATAGGCTACTTTTTACCGCGGGAAAATATATCTGATTCATTACAAAGGAAAGTCTCATTAAGCTGCAGGTGAAACTGCGCCGAAAAAAGCTTGTAAAATATTAAGCTCAAAAACAAACCGACTTCTGAAATCCTTTCGTAGCAGCCAGCTACGACAACTGCTACGGCGGCGTTAGCAGTTCGATAATGTTGTTTCTAAAATTCAATAGCAACTGGACCGATTATAATTTTAAAAATCTCTAGTTGCCAGCTATTGGAATTACATGTATGATGTATCGAGTGAATTATACCTATTCAATGAAGAGCACATCGAATTTACTATGATTTAACTGCTTTGCTTCAAAAAGGACGGGCGGAGATAACAAACAAATATTTTATGAAAGTTTGTCTTGAAAATATACTTAAGTATCTAACTAAGTGCATTACTTATTCCTTGAAAAAATTAAAAGAATTATAAAATCCATAAGTAAATGTTTTGCAGGAAACATTGCCGAAAAACTTCATAATTATTCCACTTTCTTCTCTCGTCAAATGCTAAGGTAAACAGGCTGTGTCTCTAGGTAGGTAGGTGGCAGGCCGGCCCGCGCCTCGCTCCTACGTTTACTTTGACTGTGAGCACCGCGCAAACAAACACCTCTCGTTAGAGCGCTTTCACATCCCATTTCACACGTACTTAATATACGGACGCTTAACTACGCCGCTCCAAGTCTTTATTAACGTCTGCTCAAAGAAAACGGCTCATTTCAGAAGCTATTCATACTGCAAGAACTAAACTTTGTTCTCGAACGATAAGTAGTTTGCTGAAAAGCATTGTGTTGTCTATCAAGTATTCAGAAGTTAACTTCAAACATAGGTACAAGCAATGGCATCTCGTCTGTATTGAATCTATTCAGTCGTTTTAAGCAGCGAAACAAATGGAAGCATTCCCTTTGGAATTACGTAAACACCTAAAGTAAGAGGGTACGTTGTCGCTTTCAATAAGCAGATGTACCTATTTACTTACTTAATTTTAGATAAGAGCCTACTCAGAACCTGAAGCACTATTCATAATCATTAAATAAGTACAGCTGCGTAATGACAAAATATACTACTTTAGCATCTAAATACTAAATTTAATATATCCTTCATGAATAAATAAAGTAGAGCTCAAAGTTAGAAGGAAAAATCAAAAGAACATTTGCTCCTGGAGACAGTGAGTTGATCTATTCTGTTCGGTACGGGCCGTAACGGGGATCGGTGAGGCTTTGTCGTTGTCTTATTATGTAATAGGAGGCGTGGAGGTTGTAAGCGGGCACGCAGGCGCGGTCGGGGCGGCGGGCGGCGAGGGCGCGTCAGTCGGCGCTCGGCTTGTGGCGGTGCTGGCGCGCCCCATACCGCCGGAGCTGGCTCGGGGCGTGGCGCTTACGTAAACACGCGTGGCACGACGCGCGCGCTGCGGGCGGCGCGGGGTCGCGCCACTGTCCGTCCGAGAACGACCTCATGGCCCCCGCCGCCACCTGAGTCTATGTGGATAGCTGCACGCGGGCCGCGCCGCCGCCGCAAACACATCCACCGCCGCCGACGACCGCGCTTATAGGTACTCTATCATACACATACCTATGTCCATCTTACATACCATACCATATTCTTTAAGTTCCCATTCAATACAGAGCTTTTCTATATTCAGATAAATTGAACAACGCCTTTACAAAATATTATACTACAGAGTTCAGCTACACAAGGTATTGCAACTAAAATATTCAGGATAGCCCTAAGGTGTGTCGTACGCTCGTACGAGCTTCTAATATTCATGAAACGAGCAAGACTATGAAGATCATCTTTTATTTAGGTACCTGCTGTTGCTGACAAAAACCCGAGTTAGGGTTTCCTGAATATTTTAAGCGAGTACCAGGGGCTGGGGGGACCGTCGTCAACGGCAATCTAATACTCTGACTGCTCCTGACGTTTCGTAGCACTTAAACAAAAATATAAATTGCAAAGTCATAGCAGAACAGTGGCCCAAGTATTCAGTTACATGGGCACCACAACCTTTATTGATCTCTTAAATAATCCTTCCTGTCTGAGTAGCTGAGATTATCTTTTGGACACAGATATCGGTATTGCCAAATTATGATTACTACGAAAAAAAATGCCACAGAACCTTTGAATCATATTATTACTGATAAGAATTTTATACAACATTTCTTATCTCTACCAAATATACTGATGAAATGTCTAATCAATACACACTTTATATTGATTAGACATTTCATATAATTCCTATCCTACATATTTGAAAACACATTCAAAGTTACAAGAGTAGATTGTAAACAGTCAATAGAACGCCTACTTGTTATCAACCAAGTTTTATCAACAAACGTGGCACGTAGCTGCGAGGTTTCGCGGGGCGTAGTCACGGTAGCCGCGCGTTGATCGAATCGGAAGATAACGCAATCACATGTATAATATACCTACCTAGCAAAATAGATTGGTAGTACGTACTGTCGACGAGCTCTGGAATTCGGCGAATGATATGGATTTCTCCCCGGAGCCCGAACCAACGAGCTTAGCGTTTTATTCTCCCTGCTGGGCTGTTATCGTTATCGCCACTGTAATCTGTTAAAAGACTAGCTATTTTTGGCGCTCCGAAGAGATTAATGACTAAGATTCTTTTTATAACCGCCTGAGATCATTTTTATTGGTTCATATAATAAATACATTAGCTTTGACATCACATTAACTTTTCTAATAAAATTATTCTCAGAGACACATTTATCGATCTCTTATATTTGTTCACAAAAAATATTACTAGTTTAATACCATTTTGTACAAGCGAGCTTTATGATTAATGGTATGCTTTCGCCTTACCTAATATGGTGAATTTATTAATGCACTCACCGCATTGGCAGCCATAGAACTAGGATGATTTATGGCGTTGCCTCCGCCATGCCCTCAACAAAGTATAATCTTTCTTACGCCGTTGATTCACTCCCCCGCTTACTAATTAGAGATAACGGACGGCTTCAGACTGCGGATCCATTAATTATTGTCTCGGTTTTTGTAACCGAAGGATTAGAAGCTTGTAATTCATAAAACTATGGAAGCTTTAGGACTTGAATTTTGA
The DNA here is from genome assembly GCA_029255725.1 of Scrobipalpa atriplicella. Classification (NCBI taxonomy): domain Eukaryota; kingdom Metazoa; phylum Arthropoda; class Insecta; order Lepidoptera; family Gelechiidae; genus Scrobipalpa; species Scrobipalpa atriplicella. Next base: position 13,492 of record JARACY010005341.1, on the reverse strand, counting down.
TCTCAACAACATTTGAACTCTCTAATTTAAGAATAACTACTCTTCCATAAATTTTAATTGCAAGACGCTCTATCGTTTCGAAGTCTTGTCTTGTTAAACACAAAAAAAATACTTTATTCCATAAATATTTAAATCTTTTACTTTACCGATTGCCAACAAAGGGTAATGCAAACACAATTTAGCAAGCAACAGAGCACAGCACCCCGATAATTCCATCCCTAGTTTTTCATAAGTTGTTTACGCTTACACCCGCCCTCGCTGTACGTAAGTCGATACGATAGAGCACAGCGGCGCGCCGGCGAGAAGCTTTTTATTTCTCTCGTGAAAACAGAACGAAAGTTTTCTTGCGAGTTTTTATTTGCTGAATTTTACTTTATTGAACCTCTTTTGCAAATGAATTTGCAAGCATTGTATAGAAGTCCAATGTTATTTTATTTTAACTCATCAAATCTTAACGAAGTGTTATCTCTATTGCGAATATTAATAAAAACCTAAAGTAAATAGAAATGAAATCATGGTTTATCTTATTACGAAACTTTCAGCATGGAAACAAATAAAAAAGACGCAAACATTCTCCCACTCAATTAACATTCCAGTCATACACGTAACTCCGCGTATTATGTTTCTTTATGTAGATTATATATGGAGTCGTAACCACATGGTAACGAGTACATAATACACATATGTATTCAAATCAAACGACGGCGCCTCTCTGCGTTCGACCTTCAGTACTTTTAACGGGTATCAAAAAAGCATTAGAGGAGAAAACATTAGAGATGATTGTTGAACGCTTTACGCACTCTATTTATGGATGCGATGCGTCTCATACTATATAGATTTGAAACTGCAAGAAGGACTCTGTAACTGCTGGGTTGTATGTAATAGCTGACGAAATATAATTTGAGCCGATTTGACGTACAAATTATATGACAAATAGGCCGATGATATGGTGTTAAAAATTATAAGACAAATAGGGTAAAATTATATTTCCTCAACTGTACATTTATTTTAGTTTTTCCTGGCATTTCCTTTTCGAGTGGGTAAAAAAATGACTAAAATACTGAAGTAACTCCTACATTCCTTAATATCGCGGTCAGTCAACAGGGTATAAAATAACCGTTATACGCAAACAAAATTACTAAAATTAGCTTGTAGCTTTACTGCTGCTGACTTAGACTAAGGAAATTCTATTGAAATATCACAATAAAAAGTCTCTGGACCAAATAAAGTATCGAGATAATAAAAGAGGCTCTTTGACTCATCTTTTACCGTTATTAGTTTATTTGCGGAAATTTTTTATATCACACAATGAACATAATTATACCTCTTCAATCAGTCACTCATCAAATACATTAGATATATGACAACAAATAAGCTGTGAAATTAATTTCAGATTCAGATGAAAACTAGTATTATAAATGCAGTTAAGTTACAACCAAACCACGGTGGTGAGAAAATTGTTAGATTATTATCACAAACAAAGAAAATTCTTTACTTTGCCAAAATAAAATAAAATTAGATTACATCCCAAGATGCAATATTTTTGCAAAAACCCCGCTCCTGCGTGCGGAAATAACTAAATTGGTTTAACAAATTTATGTTGATAAAACAGCATGGGGTGATGACGGAAACCGTTTCTTGTCGTTTAGAAAAAAATGTGAAACATAAACTTAGTTTTCCATACCATATTTAAAGATTACTTAGTATAAATCCTTTTTTATTGTTACGAAATGAAATGTTACAGTTTCGGCCATTTGTTTGTCACAGTGAATTAGTGATGATATCTGCCAATAGAAAAGAACTATGTCATATAATAATGATTCCAAAGTATAAAACATAAGTCATTAAAACTGTTGGGCAGGTAATCTGGTGGTTGCCAAGACTACTAGTCAATAAGAAAATATATGTTACTGACACTGCACTCTGCTTGTATTATTTTATAATTTTAAATACTTGAGGTAGGTTAGTGTTTGTTCATGTTCATGTATTAGGAAGTGTTTGTTTATGTGTTAGGAAGTGTTTATTTGTTTGTTCGTAAAGTGTTTGTTTGTTTATTTGTTTTAATTTTGTAATGGATAATTTTTTAGTTTAAATGTTAAGGTGCTTGAACATAGCCACAGATTAAGGGGGCGTGTTGGGCAGGTAATCTGGTGGTTGCCAAGACTACTAGTCAATAAGAAAATATATGTTACTGACACTGCACTCTGCTTGTATTATTTTATAATTTTAAACAAAAACCCTAGCAAATTTTACGAGTAATAATCACACATGTTGTAAAAAGTATGCTTCTTCTTCTATCGAAAAAAAAAAGTAAAATAGCACTTTTTTTTACACAAAGTTAGTTAGTAAGTCACAAACTCGTTTATTTATTCAAGTAAGAGCAATAATCTTGCATTGTTTGCTATACCGGCAATGACTGCGTTAACCCATTCCATATTGCGTACGCACGGAAGCGTTATGATTATGTGAGCTTAACTTTTTAAATTGTGCAATAAACTTGAATCTGCTCTCAAAAGTTTATTTTATTCAACGCATTTACTGTTTTCACGCGAAACTGTTATGTTTTTATGCTTTATTGGCTACTTTCCAACTAGTCAAATCAGATATATATCCACAATATTTTTAGCCATCAGTTTTAAGTATAAACATTTTGAATTTTTTAAGCTACCCAGTCAAGTACCCAACTTCGTCTGCGAGGTAACTTGACAATTCCAACTACAGTTTGACAGCAACATAACCTAACGGACATGTATACTAGGTAATCTGTGCTGTCAATGTCACCCACGCGCCAAAAGATCCTTGTACGACTGTATGTCAAATTTGCAATTCTCGGTTCCAATTTCTATGACTAATAAAACATAAGGACCTCTACGTCGTAGCCCTATAAAATGGGCCCAGTCGTATTTCATGAAAAAACACAAAGGTTTTGTCCCTATATATAATATTGTGATTGTGATTCTGATGTAGACAAACGGTGCACCGTAGCAAGTATAATATTAAAATCTTTCCTTTCCAGTAGTTTTTTAGTTAAAACTTTATAGATACTACAATTAGGTTTAATAAACTTCTACGCGGTAGTAAATGTCGTAGCTGGCTACAAAAGATTACATAAATAAGTCTTATTTTTTGTGTTTAATATTTTTGTTGTAGAGCAACCGCTACGCCGTAGCGCTGGCGTCGTAGCAGACTACGAAAACATTTTAAAAATCGATATAGTAGATTTTAAGGCTATACAAACAAACGAAGTATTTGTCCCTATAATATTTGTGTGATGTAAGTACATAGACAGACAGTTTCAATGTAGCAGGTGTCGCAGCTGGCAACAAGAGAATTATTAAATCGTTCTGGTGAGTATTCAGTTTATAGAAACAACAGTTAGATTTAACGAAGTGCTACGCCGTAGCAGGTGCCGTAGCTGCATCTACGAAAGAATTATTAAAATTGGTCCAGTAGTTATTGAGTTCATAGAAACAACAATTAGATTTAACGAAGTGCTACGCCGTAGCAAGTGTTGTAGCTGCATCTACGAAAGAATTATTAGAATTGGTCCAGTAGTTATTGAGTTCATAGAAACAACAATTAAATTTAATAAAAAGCTACGCTGTAGCAGGTGTCGTAGCTGTCTACGATAAGGATTATTTAAAAAATGGGTCTAGTAGATTTGAAAATATGAGAAATATCAAATCAAAAATTCAATTGCAGACAGGATTTAAACCTGCGTCTTTGGCATTAGTATAATCTAAGTAAGTATATAGTAGTTTTATTCTATAGAAACATACAAAGTTTTATCTCTTTATTAAATGTTTTGTAGACAAACCGCTACGCCGTAGCTGACGTCGTAGCCGGCTACGACAATATTAATGACAGTGACTCCTGTAAATTTACGACCGAAACTTCAAATTAATGGTGACAGGGATGGGATCACGTAATCTATCATGATGCCACATCAACATGAGCTGTCTTCAAAGTTTAATAGCAATTTATGTATAAATATGTGCGGTTTGTTATGCTTGAATTGAAATAAATTTACGGAACTGAGCGTTAATTTAATTAATAATGATATTGTATAGGTAATCAAATAAGTTGGTCTATGCTAGATATAAGGATCTTGCTTTATATATGGTGTTACATTAAAAATGTGATGTTGGGTTAGAATAGCATCACCCCATCTCTAGATTCTTTAGCCGTGGTCGATGACTAAAGAATAAATAGGCATGTTGACTGGGTGGCTAAAAAAAATCAAAACGTTTATTCTTAAAACTGATGGCTAAAATATTGTGGATCTCATTTGCATCATTTTAAAAAAACAACGTGTTTTAATTTAATAATCAAGTTAAAAATTATAGAGGTTATTGCTTAGAGTAGTCAAGTATTTACAAAGGAGTGACGTCATACTTCGCTATTTTCATACAAAAAGCGTTTTTGACATTTCATAAAAAGTTGCTGATTTGAAAAAAAAAAATATAATACCTATGAAGTAAACTACCTAAAGGTACACGACAAAATAAGTAAAAACAAGTGATAATATCGTATCATCCATCATCATCACATCGTAGCCATTAAAACTTTGTACCTATTGGTCTTTGTAGTAGTCCTATCATCATCATGTTAATTTAATATTGGTCGTATATTGTAGCAACCATTGTAGCCATCGTAGCTGGCTACGATTGCCTACGGCGCAGCATTCTGTTAAAAATATGCGACATTCTGCACATAAATCACGACGCTTATCCCGTACTCTAGCGCTACGATAAAAAACAGCTCTAACGGCTGCGGGTAACTGCTTTAGAATTCAGTTCTTAAACAAACAAGCGAGCTCATAAAAAATAAAATCTTTCGCAAAATATGCATGTTTAGGAAGATTATTTAGCAAGAATATATACGATTACCTTCTAGTGTAAAAAAATATGGAAATGGAATTCCAACAAAATGCGAATTACAGGTATATTATTTCACCTATTGGCGCTAGTGTGCTGTTAACGTTATTCTTAAGATGGTAACAAAGCAGAGGTGGCGCCAATTTTCGTAATAAATTAAATTGTATCTCAAATACAAACATTTGCACCAATATATTACGGTTTGCCACAGCATAAAATAATTCTTCATTTTGTTAACCCATAATTTATAATGTGTAAATTGAGACTTGATGCATAAAAAATATTTCTTGTTGTAGCAAATCGTAATATATTGACGATTTTTTTTTATTTGAGATAAAATTAATTAAATACGAAAAGTAGCGCCACCTCTGATCTGTTGCCACCTTTGCCACCTTAACGCCTAATTGAACTGGAAACTGTTGGATAACTGCAATTTAGTGCGATCGCATTGTCTCTTTAAGCTGTCTTAGAAGCTAAACGGATTAGCCGGCGCGATGTATTAACGGTGTGTAGAGACGCTAAAGTTTTGTGCAGATGAAGTCACACATCGTCAAGTAGAGTTTCACAATCCTGATCAACAGCGATGGAAACTTCGAATACACTATAATTGCTATATTGAAGTTCAGTTAAGTATTGCTAGATGCAAAGCATACACTACTAATAGGAATTAATGATGCTACTAGCTTTCCGCCTCGCCTTTTCACACGCGGCTAAATGGGTTTTCCCGCGGGAATAAAGTACTTTAGCGCGGTAAAAAGTAGCTTAAGTCCGTTTCTAGGATATCATCTATCGTACTACCGTTTTTTTTTTTTGCCGTTTAGGCGTGAAAGAGCAACAGATAGACAAAAAGACAGACAGTTTTATTGTCACATAGTAAGTATGGTTAAGCTAAGCATATTCGAAAGTTTAATTGTAATATACAATCCGTTATTAATCCGTTGTAACGGAAGTCACTATCATTAATATTTACGTAGCATCATTTGTAGCCTGGCTACGAGTGGCTACGGCGTAGCAATTTGTCATAAATATGCAACATACTACATAAATAAATTAAGAGAGTTTATCCCGCACTCTATAGCTATAATCTCAGTTTTAGGAAATGGCTATAATCTGTACCTTATTTGGTAACTGGAATTATTATACCTTCAACTAGAGTGTCGAAAATGTAACTTCAAATCAGATATCATTGCTATTTGCAAGTTCAGTTCAACAATGCCAATGACAATGTTTAGAAAAATGCATTTCTTGCAAAATTTCGTATGTATATGACTCATAACTTATTATTCAATTTGTGAATTAAAACTATAAATATTAAAGAAAAGTCATGCAGGATTTGCAATATTGTAAATGTAGGTATATATTTTATTATTTTAACGGTATATACTTAGTTTAACGCGGTCTATAGCATTAAATGTTTCAAATAGTATTTACATTCGCGAGTTAAAACTTATGCAGTCGGCACGCAGAAGTCTGCCGTTCCTACAGAGTCAGCTATCTGTTGACAAACTCAATTAACTGCGACGGAAACATCAAAGAGACCAAGTAATTACTGCTTAATGGTTAGATATTGCCAGATGCAGAATATTGAATATTTATGACCTACGGCTATAAATATTTAATACAGAGCGGGCTACGATACGACCTCCACCCCACTAATTATTAGTAGTTAATGAAATTAGAGTGATGAAGAGAATTTTAGAGTGTTTTATGTATTAACTAGCTTTTATAATTAATGTTACATGTTTAACACAAATATGACATACCTAGTAAAAGTTTTCCCTATACGCGGTACTGCATAATAAAACAGTTTCTTATAAGAAATTAACAACTATTAAATAACTTGCAGTATATTGCAAGTTTCAAAAAAGCTCTAAGCTCTACTTAAGTATGCTGAGTGCTCGTTTAATGTTCCCTAGGGACCGTTGTTTGTTATCTTATCACGGGCACATCTTTGAGTGTTTACAGGCCTTTTTGTAACCTCTTGTAAAACATGCCCATTATACAAAAACATAGTTGAAAAAAAAAACTATAACATCGTTAAGTATTCTCCGTGTGAAAAAGGACTACTTTTTGCACTGCACATGCTCTGTTTTCTTTGCTAATTTCCTCTTCCCAAAGGTTGTAGGAGCGCCTTTGCGCACGTTAATTTTAAGCTTGAATTGTAAAAAATGTTTTCATGTGTGTATTCATTCATACGATACAACGCGCTAAAGATGTAACATAATGAAATAATCTATTTTTGAACACATAAGTAAACTATGAGGTTTTATTCGCTACCGATAAAAGCTAAATGATGGCACGAGTTTTATTGACGTAAAACTACTTTAAACTAAAACTAAACTACTTTGAAAATTCTTACCGAAAATTGCAGAAATTTTCGTACTTTCGGTAAATTTCAGGTGCGATATTATTTTAATCCTCGCTCAGTATAACTTTTTCTGTTATTTTGTCATGTGACATAGTCAACTTAGCAGTGCGTTGTAAATTTCATCCAGAAATGCTGACATTCGAAATAGTTTCGCTGTACTTCCATCTCTACCTACTTATATAATAAAGTATACACACTTTAGATATTTCAAAAAGCGTGTACATATTTTCCTCTTACGATATTGGGAAAGCAGGTATGAAAGTTAAGTCGTGAAGAAAAAGTCAATCATGTTCACATAATTTTTGTAAAAATATACATCCCTGCATTTCATTCACATGAATACCATTAAGCTGTTAACCTTTTTTACCCTTTCTGCTTCACAGTCTGGCAACTAAACTACTAATATAGTTTATGAAGTATGGACGCTTTGCTGAAATCCACTCTCTATATCATTAATTTTAAGTGGTTTTTACGTAATGCGTTCACCACAAACCAGCATAATATTTTACCACCATTTTAAATAATGGCTTAATGCCACATTGGACAGCTATAATCATTAGACAATTAAGTTTTCTTTTTAAGAGCAAATGCGTTCTGGGTATGGTAGAGTAGGTACTACCTAATAGAATAGAATATCCCTAATATAGTTGGGGGTATGATTCTTAAAATTATTTGTTGAATGATATGACCTCCATGGAAGACCTAATCTGGAATAATTACTACTAACAAATTAATACGTTTTATGTTTTCAGTAGAGTAAAAGTTCTTTTAATCGCACTTATTTTCATAAAGAGGATTAAAATCTCATTTTTACCCTGCTGGGACAGTCTCTAGCAAAGAGTAGAGTAATAGTACCTATGTCGCTTAGAAGCATCAACTTTAGGCGCACTTATATGCGATTAAAGTCGTCGTTTTCGAATAGATGGGATGAAAAATAAATTTACTCAAGCAGCATTTGAACTCGTGACCACGGACTTTGCTGCTTCAGTTCTAACAACTCGTAACTAAAGTTTCGCGTTTTCAGACCGCTGTTAGTATAGCGCAATAGTGTATAGGTTGCTATATTTTTTTTTAATATAATGAAGTTTTTTATGTAACATCTGTACATTTGTTCACAGCATCAGCAGAGGAGATGCAGGCGCATACAGCATTAATAGCGCTTGCGGCGCTGGGCGCGCTAGCGGCGGCGGCGGAGCGCGGTGGCGGCATCAAGATCGGCAGCGGCGCGTCCAGCGGCGGCGGGCGGGACGGCGCGCGCGGGAGCGGCGTGCGCATCGGCGTGGACGGGCTGCGGCGCCCGCGCACGTCGCCCGCGCCGCCCCCGCCCCGCTCGCCCTCCGTCATCTCCGCCGCCCTCGTCGTCCCACACAAAGCGTTCGGCGCGAGGGACTACACCAAAGCCGAGAAGGCGGCGCTCTCCAAACTGCCGCGAAAACTGAAACTCTTCTCGCACAAGACGCTCAACGTTACGCTATCTATGCAGGGTCTTACGCCTAGTCCAATGTGTGAGTGCTAGAAGCTCGATCCGCGATTCTTTGCGTTCGTACGCTATTAGATCTATTGATTTTGTTTTGAATGCTTTCAGCTATCCTGGACTCGCTATGTAAAGAATTTCTAGCGGTCAACGTGTCTGCTATCCTTTATCTTATGAATCATGAACAATACGGGCGCTCTACTGCCTCTGCACAGTATTTTCTACAACTCGCCGGATATCTTGGCATACCGGTAAAGCTTTATCTATCACTTTTTATGCATTTATTTGTAGACGCTATGGTTCTTTAGTTTCTACCTAGCGTTCTTCTTAGTTATATCGTTGGCATGAATATAGAAGAATGGGCTTGGTTTGAAGGTAATCGCGTGGAACGCGGACAACAGTGGCTTAGAGAAGCGCGCATCACATGCGTCCCTAAGGCTACAACTGGCGCCGTCGATAGAGCACCAGACGGCAGCCATGCTTTCGATACTGGAGCGATACAAGTGGCACCAGTTTAGTGTCGTCACGTCAGCCATAGCTGGCCACGACGACTTCATTCAGGCTGTGAGAGAAAGAGTCTCTGCGTTGCAGGTAAAAAGTTTCCATAGTTAAAGAGAGGTAATTTTTCCCAAGAAACTGAAAAACCTCTCCAAGATCATGCGAAAAAAAAATACTCGATAAGCTGACACCCTTATCATGGGATATACCTAGGTCCTAGTTGCACAGTTTTATGGTTAGAATCTCTAGTATGATCATTTCCTAAAACAAAACGAAAAATGAACTCAATGCGAAATTTTGCTACGACGTAGTAAGTTTACCATACTCGTAGCAATGTAGCCGCTAGGCGTAGTACAATTTCTACGATATAATGTGGATCACAGAATTTTATTTTACTGTACACCACTTGGACTGTGGCACGCAATCCCGAGAGACATTTAACCCAAACAAATATTTTCAACAGGATCGATTCAAATTCACGATCCTGAACGCAGTGGTGGTGAAAAAGGCAGCTGATTTAAACGAGCTAGTGGCGAGCGAGGCCAGAGTAATGTTGCTATATGCGACGCGGGAGGAAGCCGCCGAAATATTATCGACGGCAGGGGACTTACATCTCACGGGGGAGAACTTTGTCTGGATCGCCACGCAGAGTGTGCTCGCCACTATGCAGCAGCCTGCCAAGTTTCCTGTCGGAATGTTGGGTAAGTTAACACTTTGAATTGTGTTTATGGATTTATCTTCAGCCAAGATATATTTAAGTAGAGTCCCTTTTTGCATGTAAACTGATACTTTAATGGTGGTAAAATATTATGCTGGTTTGTGGTGAACGCATTACGTAAAAACCACTTAAAATTAATGATATAGAGAGTGGATTTCAGCAAAGCGTCCATACTTCATAAACTATATTAGTAGTTTAGTTGCCAGACTGTGAAGCAGAAAGGGTAAAAAAGGTTAACAGCTTAATGGTATTCATGTGAATGAAATGCAGGGATGTATATTTTTACAAAAATTATGTGAACATGATTGACTTTTTCTTCACGACTTAACTTTCATACCTGCTTTCCCAATATCGTAAGAGGAAAATATGTACACGCTTTTTGAAATATCTAAAGTGTGTATACTTTATTATATAAGTAGGTAGAGATGGAAGTACAGCGAAACTATTTCGAATGTCAGCATTTCTGGATGAAATTTACAACGCACTGCTAAGTTGACTATGTCACATGACAAAATAACAGAAAAAGTTATACTGAGCGAGGATTAAAATAATATCGCACCTGAAATTTACCGAAAGTACGAAAATTTCTGCAATTTTCGGTAAGAATTTTCAAAGTAGTTTAGTTTTAGTTTAAAGTAGTTTTACGTCAATAAAACTCGTGCCATCATTTAGCTTTTATCGGTAGCGAATAAAACCTCATAGTTTACTTATGTGTTCAAAAATAGATTATTTCATTATGTTACATCTTTAGCGCGTTGTATCGTATGAATGAATACACACATGAAAACATTTTTTACAATTCAAGCTTAAAATTAACGTGCGCAAAGGCGCTCCTACAACCTTTGGGAAGAGGAAATTAGCAAAGAAAACAGAGCATGTGCAGTGCAAAAAGTAGTCCTTTTTCACACGGAGAATACTTAACGATGTTATAGTTTTTTTTTTCAACTATGTTTTTGTATAATGGGCATGTTTTACAAGAGGTTACAAAAAGGCCTGTAAACACTCAAAGATGTGCCCGTGATAAGATAACAAACAACGGTCCCTAGGGAACATTAAACGAGCACTCAGCATACTTAAGTAGAGCTTAGAGCTTTTTTGAAACTTGCAATATACTGCAAGTTATTTAATAGTTGTTAATTTCTTATAAGAAACTGTTTTATTATGCAGTACCGCGTATAGGGAAAACTTTTACTAGGTATGTCATATTTGTGTTAAACATGTAACATTAATTATAAAAGCTAGTTAATACATAAAACACTCTAAAATTCTCTTCATCACTCTAATTTCATTAACTACTAATAATTAGTGGGGTGGAGGTCGTATCGTAGCCCGCTCTGTATTAAATATTTATAGCCGTAGGTCATAAATATTCAATATTCTGCATCTGGCAATATCTAACCATTAAGCAGTAATTACTTGGTCTCTTTGATGTTTCCGTCGCAGTTAATTGAGTTTGTCAACAGATAGCTGACTCTGTAGGAACGGCAGACTTCTGCGTGCCGACTGCATAAGTTTTAACTCGCGAATGTAAATACTATTTGAAACATTTAATGCTATAGACCGCGTTAAACTAAGTATATACCGTTAAAATAATAAAATATATACCTACATTTACAATATTGCAAATCCTGCATGACTTTTCTTTAATATTTATAGTTTTAATTCACAAATTGAATAATAAGTTATGAGTCATATACATACGAAATTTTGCAAGAAATGCATTTTTCTAAACATTGTCATTGGCATTGTTGAACTGAACTTGCAAATAGCAATGATATCTGATTTGAAGTTACATTTTCGACACTCTAGTTGAAGGTATAATAATTCCAGTTACCAAATAAGGTACAGATTATAGCCATTTCCTAAAAACTGAGATTATAGCTATAGAGTGCGGGATAAACTCTCTTAATTTATTTATGTAGTATGTTGCATATTTATGACAAATTGCTACGCCGTAGCCACTCGTAGCCAGGCTACAAATGATGCTACGTAAATATTAATGATAGTGACTTCCGTTACAACGGATTAATAACGGATTGTATATTACAATTAAACTTTCGAATATGCTTAGCTTAACCATACTTACTATGTGACAATAAAACTGTCTGTCTTTTTGTCTATCTGTTGCTCTTTCACGCCTAAACGGCAAAAAAAAAAAACGGTAGTACGATAGATGATATCCTAGAAACGGACTTAAGCTACTTTTTACCGCGCTAAAGTACTTTATTCCCGCGGGAAAACCCATTTAGCCGCGTGTGAAAAGGCGAGGCGGAAGCTAGTAGCATCATTAATTCCTATTAGTAGTGTATGCTTTGCATCTAGCAATACTTAACTGAACTTCAATATAGCAATTATAGTGTATTCGAAGTTTCCATCGCTGTTGATCAGGATTGTGAAACTCTACTTGACGATGTGTGACTTCATCTGCACAAAACTTTAGCGTCTCTACACACCGTTAATACATCGCGCCGGCTAATCCGTTTAGCTTCTAAGACAGCTTAAAGAGACAATGCGATCGCACTAAATTGCAGTTATCCAACAGTTTCCAGTTCAATTAGGCGTTAAGGTGGCAAAGGTGGCAACAGATCAGAGGTGGCGCTACTTTTCGTATTTAATTAATTTTATCTCAAATAAAAAAAAATCGTCAATATATTACGATTTGCTACAACAAGAAATATTTTTTATGCATCAAGTCTCAATTTACACATTATAAATTATGGGTTAACAAAATGAAGAATTATTTTATGCTGTGGCAAACCGTAATATATTGGTGCAAATGTTTGTATTTGAGATACAATTTAATTTATTACGAAAATTGGCGCCACCTCTGCTTTGTTACCATCTTAAGAATAACGTTAACAGCACACTAGCGCCAATAGGTGAAATAATATACCTGTAATTCGCATTTTGTTGGAATTCCATTTCCATATTTTTTTACACTAGAAGGTAATCGTATATATTCTTGCTAAATAATCTTCCTAAACATGCATATTTTGCGAAAGATTTTATTTTTTATGAGCTCGCTTGTTTGTTTAAGAACTGAATTCTAAAGCAGTTACCCGCAGCCGTTAGAGCTGTTTTTTATCGTAGCGCTAGAGTACGGGATAAGCGTCGTGATTTATGTGCAGAATGTCGCATATTTTTAACAGAATGCTGCGCCGTAGGCAATCGTAGCCAGCTACGATGGCTACAATGGTTGCTACAATATACGACCAATATTAAATTAACATGATGATGATAGGACTACTACAAAGACCAATAGGTACAAAGTTTTAATGGCTACGATGTGATGATGATGGATGATACGATATTATCACTTGTTTTTACTTATTTTGTCGTGTACCTTTAGGTAGTTTACTTCATAGGTATTATATTTTTTTTTTTCAAATCAGCAACTTTTTATGAAATGTCAAAAACGCTTTTTGTATGAAAATAGCGAAGTATGACGTCACTCCTTTGTAAATACTTGACTACTCTAAGCAATAACCTCTATAATTTTTAACTTGATTATTAAATTAAAACACGTTGTTTTTCTTAAAACTGATGCTAAAATTGAG
>JARACY010005340.1:0-22263 GCA_029255725.1 Scrobipalpa atriplicella | reverse complement strand
GAAAATTATACGAAAAACAATAGCTCAAAATAGAAGGCCAATAGAAATGGCAGCAAAATCAACACTACGTATTAAATTATTGTGGGTGTATCAGAGTTTATAAACGAATTATTTCATATTATGCCAAATATCAAAACTCAATAATATTGCAGTTTGAACACACGTCCTAATGTACATTAACAAAACATAATATACGAATGTAGAATTTATAGCCTATCCTTTGTGTTTTACGTTCCAAAGAATATAATATATACGTGTTTATGTAGACACAACTTAATAATTATTATTATTGTGTTTCAAACATTTTCACTTTGCTAAATTTTTATCATGGAGCGAAGAATATCTTAAGTCAAACCTTAATTACGAAATTTGTCTTTAGTAAACGCGATCTCAATATTATTTCAAATGTGAATACAGATACTATAAGGACTGGATGTGCTATTTAAGGTTTTTTTTTAATCCAACTGCGTAGAAAGCGAACTTTAAAACTTTAAAATCTAAACGGACGTGCAACGAAAGCGATGTAAGAAACCTAAAACTCATACCTATTCAATAATATCCCCCTCAGGATTATACGTTGTTTTTTTTTGGTAATTTAATAACATGGCGTCTTAATGTCACCATAATTAATTTTTTGATCTTGATATTGATCAAATTATTGTCTTCACTGACAATTTTTTTTACTTCCCCATACAAAATGGTCACAACCTCGATGAAATAATTTTATGCGGCCGTTTTTTTTTTTGTAGTTTGATTTTTATAAATATTTATCACTAGCTGGTGCTCACGACTTCGTTCGCATTAAAGTATGCGAAAGTAATATATAAGTTTTTAAATCAGAGAATTTTTCTATATTGCCCGCTGTAGCCAAAACAAAGAATAAAATTGCTCAGCTCTACTCATTCGTGACGTGAACATGCAACATACAACGCACCGAGGCAAAAGCATTTGGATCTTTGATCCACCCTGCCTACTCCCTAAGTCTATTGGCGTGATTATTTATATCCTGTACAAGAAAAACTCAGTCAAATTAAAAAAGAACCATCAAAATCCGTCCAGTAGTTTGAGATTTAATTTCCTGCCTACCCCCTAAGTCGATTGGCGTGATTATTTATATCCTAGTTTACTGTCCACGTGATACTGAGTCAAATAAAAAAAGTCCCATTAAAATCGGTCCAGTAGATTCTGAGATTAGCCCGGACAAACAGTCTATGTAATAGATGTAATAGATTGCGAGTCCTAAAACGCGGTATCGAAGTTTTTTCGGCGATCTGCATATATACAAGTTCCACCTATGATCGATAGGTTGGAATTTAGTACGGTGGTCCTACTACAGAGATTTATTCCTGCCTGCATTTATATTAACACCCCGTAGAACAAACTCACACATCAATAATGTTTAGGATTGATTTAGTTAGATATTCCAATTATCTGCGAGGATTATTACTAATAGACAGGGAATATTCAGAGCCACTCGAGATAATTCAGATAACATTAGGTAACTATTCTATTGGTTATTGATGATAACCAACTGAGAATATCCAGTTACCAGGTATCCTTCATTCACTAAATATATATTATTACCTTTCTAATATTATAAAGAGGAATTATTTGTTTATATATAACGAATAATTAAAAGTAAATTTATAAAAGCGACAAAAAGTAGCGAACATGAAATAATTACTTACGTATGCACCCTTACCCCATTATGTACCCTTCTTGAAAAATCATCCTGGTAGTGTCATTCATTGTAATGGTACTATTGGTCGTGCGGCTGGTAGTGTCGTTTACAAGCAAGGAAGATTCGTATTTTTGTATATATGTATTGTATGTATATTGTGAAAAAAAAAAAAAAAAAAAACTGCTCCGATTTAAAAATTCTTTCAATATTATAAATATCGGCGTATCGTTGGCTGACTAGGCCTATCCAGCAACCCTCAGACTATATCCATGTCACGGTTACCTCAAAACTCCCGTTAGTTATTTGCCTCTGGTAAGTCAATACCTGAGCGCCCCCAGGGAGGCTTTGAAGTGAGGATCGCATGTTGCTGACAAATAAACCATGAGAGCCTGTGTGGCGGCAATTGAGGTAATCTTGTGACGATCCAAGAACTGGAGGCGTAAGAAACGGGGTTATTTTACTACGGGAAGTTTTTTTGAAAATTTTATTTCTGACTAGCTTTCAACCGGCTGCCAAATAAGGTTTTTTGTGGGAATGGTGTATTTTTAAGGCGTTTTCGTCACGTCGTCTGAAAAATATTGAAATTTGAGATTGGGTTGTCAGCCATATCGCCTAAATTACGATACACTGTAACCCTCAAATTCAGAGAAACAGCTGACACATTCCATATTTTTCTTTCACACAGCACGTCATGGAGGATAAACGCAAGCTTTAAATTACTCCTAAATAAAATTAATGTCTTGATCCAACATTTCTGGTCATAAAGATCTCGCTTTAAAATCCTCTTCAAAACGTCTGCAGCGTCAACAAAACTCGTTTCTAGAATCGAGTACCGAAATCTGCTGTCGCAAACGCACTTCGATTTCCTTAAAGCCAGTCGGTCAATGCATAAAACATCCCACTGCACTTCACAGACGTTCCAATATGGCGTTGGTGACGTGACGTCACAATCTCCTGCTGGAATCATGCTGAGTATCAAAAACCTTAAAAATTCACGGAAAATTCTGCAAGAACACGGATATTTCAGCATGGTATCGTCACCAGATATAAGTTACGAACATAAAACATCGTGTCTCATACCGATCTTTCTCCTTGAGATCTTTAGTTGCCTCGGTAGTAAGTAGATATATCCTCCATCCTTGATACCGTATGTTTTCCTACCCGATTATAATAATAAAAGTGTAATGCGAAGTAAATTCGTACACTGAAAGTTTCCGCGAAAATAAGTGCTAAATTAGCTTATTTTCAAAATCAGTCAAAAACATTGCATAATAAATTAAGTACAAACCGTACTTCGTTCAAAAACACACGTTTGATGTACCTACGGCTACACAAACTGAAATGTATTTCTTGTTGAATTCTGTCTGTTAAAGTTACGTTCATGAATGTAATGAGTGGTTTCTCGAATGTTCCGTGCTAAAGAGCTTCCGGTGGTTCTCGAATTTTAGTTTAAACTAAAATAAATTATATTTCTATGGTTGGGTTTTATAAGAAACTGTACCAATGGAATTTCAATTTTTTTTTAAATGATTTTCAGTAAAAAAATATAATTTTGTGTATTTTATATTCCCTTTTAAGCTGCTGTA
Source organism: Scrobipalpa atriplicella (assembly GCA_029255725.1). NCBI lineage: Eukaryota > Metazoa > Arthropoda > Insecta > Lepidoptera > Gelechiidae > Scrobipalpa > Scrobipalpa atriplicella. The sequence continues at coordinate 18,996 of JARACY010005340.1, read as the reverse complement.
ATAATAATAAAGCTACTTTACAATTTATAATAAATAATTCGACTGTAAATATTAGACTGAACCATGCAGGACAAAGTCTGAATAGCACATGAATTTTTTGGGAAAGTTAGACTTTTACAAACCCTTATAATTATCTACTTAAGATTTTCTTAAATAGGTATTCAGAATAATCTACAGACCTCTTTAACTGTTTTTGCGTAAAAGTTTTTGTCGAACAAAACGAGGTACGCAATTATACTTACATATCTAAATGTTTCTTCACGCTAAGAGAGTACTCAAGATCATCCTTGCCTAGTAAACCTACTGACTCTAAAATAGTCACAAGTATTATTACATAATCCTAGTAATAAAATATGAATGAAATAGTGTTATTGTTTGACAACATGATTGCTACATCTAAAACTTAAAAATGGGTGATTTAAAAATTCTGTAAAGACAGAATGAGTAGGATGCCTTACATTATTGTTTTGTTTTCTGTATCCAAGCCACATCTAAGACTATTTTTTTTATTGCTGGTGATCTACAATCTATCTCCAATAGTGTCGATAGATCACTGGCGGTGACAAATAAAGACTGATCGTGAGGTAATAAAGCCTTCAAGGACCCTCGAGAGGCTCTGGTAATAGGTTCTTAAGGAAATCAGGAGGGCAACCTTAGTTGAACTATTTTTAGTTTCTAGCAATGCCTACAGGGTGTAAAAAATACTGCGTGCCTTTAAACCAAATGTTCTACTAATGAAACCAAAAAACTTCCCTTCCTCATGCAAAAGTTTTACATTGATCAAACAGTAATTATGTATGTTGATGGGGAATCCCAAATATTTCATCGAATTTTAATATTTTTGTAAGAAGAGTAGGACCACTTTAGACTCGTGGTAGATTCGGTGGGGCCGTATACAAGCTGGTGATGAATCCTATAATAAGAAATGTTGTGTTTTTACACAAGCAATTCATAATGTATGAGACTTCACACTGTACACACCACCGGCCGAGTTCCACTAGTTTAGAAGTGGGCGCTTGACCGCGTTCACATTTACTTTGCATATGAATTTGATAAGAGCATTTCATTCCAGCTCTGACCGCAGAAAATGCTGGAGATATTCTAACATTATCTACGATAACAGAGTGTTAGCAGTTTGTTTTGGTTACATTTTCAGCCCCTAAATTTTCTTATTCTGATTTGTAAAATGTCGTTACGAAAACTCTATGAACCTAAAAATGCGGCTCAAGTCTGAAGAATTATGTTTCAAATGTTTCTATTGATTATAACTTTGTAAAATTACTTTTGTTTTATATTGTTGGTAAAATTTCCAGGCCCTGTGGCACTAGACTTTAACCCAGGCGTTCTGAATGAGACTGGACCACGTTCAAATCGGGTTTGCATATAAATTCGATCACAAACGTTTTTCCCAAACTTGTTTGTATGGCAACGACAGTTTGGCATAACTTTGTTTGGTGCTAGATACATTGCAAATATGCCTGGTTAAATATTTGTATACGTAAATGTGTATTTTGTAGATAGCAAAATTAATATTCGTCGAAATACTGAAATGAAATTTCAAAGTGAGCACATTGTCTTCACCTACAGCATGCTTTGGTATAGCTGCAAAAAAATTAAAAACTAACTATATTAAAATCTTTAATGAATAGTTCAATAAGTACTTACCCTTCTATATTTTTGTGCTAATACTTGTGTATTGCTACTTTCTACTACCTAAAGGTCGGGAATGGATTGATGAACTTGACGCATATTTTTTTTTGTGAATAGATCAATTTTATAAGTTATAATAGCGTGATATTGCAAGAGTTACTTACCGAGTACTCATTTACAAAACAAATCGACTAGAGATAGAGAGACAAACAGCAGCAGCTCTAGAACTCTGATTTGCAGTAATCTTCCCTGATGAAACTCGTCCCGCGCTAAATAAAGACAGATGGCGCTAGTGGGCGGAGAATCAACCGCTTCAGCTATTTACCCTGATTTACCCCCACTCGGCCGGGCGAAGCTAAATTAAGCGGTTTCTTCTACGGGTATAAATTCAATTTTGTTTATTACTGCTTCAGCAATAGCACTTTACTGGAAATGAGCATAAGCAGTATTATAGAGGCATTTGCAAGTCAATACTATAAATATGACTGCCGTTAGATCTGTATTTTCAAGAACTCGTTAACTACAAGTAATCTTCCGGGGACAGATATGACAACAGCTATATATTTAGATCTTAAGGATTCAGGCTGCCGAATCTCTGATGAGAGCCAATATTTACAGTTTTATTTTAAAATAATCTATAGTACAACTTTCTTGGACGGCCTCGATTCACGCCGTCTAGTTACTAATTCTATTTCTTAGTAGCGCTGTCACTTTCTTATATTTGACATAAGAACAGGATAGCAAATAAACACATGACTTAGACATTCCTAATCTGACGTTAAATTGCTTAAATTTGACATTAGATTGCTTATTTAACGTAAAATAAAGAACATGCTCTATGCTCGGTTCTTATTTAAAGCAGCTTATGTCAAATTAGGAACGTCAAACATATGTGTTTATTTGCTATCCTGTTCTTATGTCAAAGTAAAGAAAGTGACAGCGCTATCTTAAAATTAGTTAAGAATGTAACGGTCATCAGAATCGAGGGCAAGTATGTACATTATGTAGATTACCTGTACATAGTTTTTTAACGAAATAAAAATTGTTTCATGTACTCGACCGACAAGAGCTGCGCTCTTAAATAAATGATGATGGGACATAGTTCGGTCAAAAGATAAAACTGTACATTCTACAAAAGATGATGCAATACTCGTATAATATTTTGTAAACAAACCATCACATTCAAATCGTAAAAGGTGTAACAAAGAACCACCTAAAATCTTGGGATGTGTCCGAGAATCCACCGAAAAACTACTCTTTACGTCTGCTCCCGCAAGACAAACTTTACATCCACTCCAACCAAGCAAAACTCCACTTTAAACACAAGAAATTAAGAGTCAATGTAACCGCAGATACGGCTTCAAACTTCTTTATGATCCACCTAACTTTCTAGTTCTACAAAGCAGACGATTTTGATCTTTATTGCAGAGGATAGAAGGACAATTTGCATGAAAGATTTCGTTTGTGAAGTTGGAAATGACAATAGTAGCCAATCCAAAGCGTTCATGAATATATGCATGGATGGATCTGGATCCGCATTCAGATGGGCTGAAGCGTCCGACTTTTTTTTAGGGTTCCGTACCTAAAGCGTGCCAAAAGTACCCTATGAATATGCCTCCGCTCGCCATCCATGTCAGCAGGCTGAAGGTATTTAGTGAACCAAAGACAGGGGACCACCGGGAATGTTTTGACCCCATAGGCGACAAAAAGGGGGACAAGCTCGGAGGGGGCATCTGGGAGTAAAAAGCTATAAACAAAAAAAAAATATAACAAGCGTAGAAAAGTTTATAATTAAAGGGGCTCCGTTACCAAAATCGAATTTTTTATTTTCTTTGAACCTTAATAGGAAAAAATTTGTTACAATTATTTTATCAACCAAGTAGGTAGTTTCTGCCTAAATAAATGTTTAAAAAAATATTATGGTTTTTTTTTACAAATATCAGGATAGTTAGGAACATAGGAACCCTTTGCGTGAAGTCCGACTCGCACTCGGACGGTTTTCTCATATGAATTTTGTTAGTAAGTGATTTATGTTGTCAATTTGATGGGTGAATCCACGGTGAATCCTTATAGCATATTGATGGGGTAAAGAGTTTATAGCCCGTAAAATATTATAGTGATGCGAGCTGAATTTGGTGACATTGTTTTCCACGGTGATCCATTTACTGCTGAGTTGCGTATTACTTCCCCTATCCTGCTTTGCCTGCATTTTGTTGCAAGTAAATTAGGGTTATGGCCAAGTCAGTTGATAAACACACCAGTCATTTGTTGTCCCTCTAGTACAACCCGTGGTACAAACACAAGTCGGTGGTACTAACTAAAGGTACCTAACTAATTTCGTGGCAATTTTCAATGCAAATCGTAGGTTTTAAAGTACTTCATAATTATATGCGACAAAAAGTAGCCAACATGAAATAATTATGTAATCGTACCCTTCTTGAAAAATCATTCTGATAGGTGTCATTCATTGTTACCGGTAGTACTGGTAGTGCGGCTGGTTGTATGACAATGTTGAGGAAAATGTGTATCGCTATTTTGTCGCTTATTATTATGTTATCCTCTAATCCCTTTGCTGGTTTTTACAGCATGCTCGGGAGGAGGAAGCAGCTGGCATTACATATATTTACTGTTTTTTATATCGCTCCCAAATTATGCTCCCAATCCAGCATGGAAGAACAGGCATCAAGACATTATAATATTTCTTTAACCTAAAACTATGAAACTGGTGTAGATTCTAAAGTAAAGACAAACAAACAAATCCACCTGATTTGTTATTAGGTGGGCGCGTGCCAGCTAAAGTCAGCCAGGCGTGCTAGTCTACACCAGCTGCAAGTCGACGATTTATCCCTACCTGTCTGGGAGTTTGAAGGCATTTTGTGGGGATTTTTGTTCTGCGTTTACCTCCAACTTGAGTCTGTACTGTAGTAAGATCTGACCTTGTTGTAAGGAAACAAAATGTGGCAGACATGTACCTACTTGCATTATCTTAAAAAATACAGTTTTATCTGTGAACATGACTAGCTGACCCCATAATTATAAGTAAGCAAAGGCAGATTCTATGCGGATCGTTGGTTAGCTATTGTCAATAAAATTTGGAAACCGAAGTAAAACCGGCAGTATTGATTTAACTGAAATAATAAATACTTGGGAGGCCTTTGCCCAGCAGTGGGACAATACAGGCTAATAGTAATAGTAATAGTAATAATAAATACTTTAATATACTTAAAATTATTTTTTATAACATGTTATTTAACACATAACAGCAAAATATCTTCTAACGTATTTACTAAATAATTTAAAAACACGGATTTATATTGTTAACGTAACGACTGAAAGAAAAACTTCATTAAAAATTCAGATGATGGACTTACAATAACTATAATCGATAAAGATAAACAATTATCTCGATACGTTGTAGATAATCAGTTATCGTTTGAATTGAATGGTTTACAGATATTGATAATAGCCAATGATTCTCAGTATTTTTTTTTCACAGTCGATTGGAATTTCGAGCTTTCAAATCGCCTAAATAGGTAAGCCTCAGACATAGTTTGTGTAACGATCACTATCAGAGGCTGGAATCATCTCTGTTGACAGTCAAACAGCTGATTCACATGCTGGCTTGTAACCTTATGATCTTATATGCGCCCCAGTTCTGGCAGAACTGGTACGTCAGCAGTGGTACTGTAGTTTTCATGCTTGTGCAGTAGAATATTCCGGAACTCGTAGAATAGTTCCGGGTACTTCCGCATTAGCTTGCGGAATGGCCTCTTGTTCAACGTCAGAACCTGAAAAAGATGTCATCATCATCATGTTTTAACATTGTATAAGGAGATCATCATCATAATCGTCATCATTATCTCTCTAGTCTTTTTCCGAATTTCAGGTTCGGCTACCTAAGAAAGAGATAAGGATAAGGAACTCTGTATACACAAGTACACGCATACAGACACGAATGTATGCACTACGAAGTAGGCAGAGCTTTTACGACCTAATAATAGGATAGGACGTTTTCGCCACAACACCTGCCAAGTTTTGCTTATTTTTAAAAGGAAATAATTAACAATGTATTACTATCTCACTATAGTGAAAGTTAAGAGTGCACCAAAACCGACGTCGTCGTTTCCTTCTACTGATTTCTACAGTATGCAAAAGAAGAGAAGGAGCTGAAATATTGTACTTTTTTCTATTGCTCCCAGTCCAACATGGAAGTAAGGCTCGTATTTATAAAACGATCTCAAGATTGAGAGCGATATTGAGTGCGGATTTGACAGGTAATTTTGTACTGGAATGACATTTCTGATACGAACTCAAACTCGCTGTCACTCTTGAGAGCTGATTATAAATACGGGCCTAAGTTTCTTACCTTACATGCAGTAACAGCGTTGACGGCAGAGGTCTGCAACTCCTTGTCAGTAACTAGAGACAGTTCACCGTAATAGTCCCCGTCGATGAGATGTCCCGTTTCTTTCTGTGCAACACTGTACACTGCTAGTACACCCGCGAACACAATCACCAGACCATCACCCTGAGTAAATGGCTGCAAAACATACATGCATGCATACAGTCACGTCTCTATTACTTATAGGGTAAGCAGAGCGTCAACGACATGAAAAACGTTTTCACCACGCCTCCAAAGTTTTGAGGGGTATTTTAGAAAATACGAACTGTATTATATTAATATATTGGAAGGTCTTTATCGCTTTCATTTCAGCCCGGTATGGAACTTATAATTTTGCCTTGTCACTATTTCTCATATTGTGTTGCACAAGTAGTTGTGTGTATTGCTGAAGTTACAAGAACCCATCACCTGGCAATATACCACAAACCCTACGTTTAAATCTATCCCGGAAGAAAAGCATCTGGTACTTTCTCTGTTGGCATAGTATCCCAGTTCAGCAAGGAATGCTACTTACATGAGCTATAAAATCCCGTTTCAAGTAGATATGTTCCTTTAACAACATGGTAAGCTCCTCAACAATTTCAACTGGCCATTCAGCAAAATACGGAATCCTTCGGACAAAGCTGTAGTAGCTGCTTAGTTTGATTTCCTTGATTAGATTTGTTGGCAAGGATTTGTACCTTCAGGAACATTCATATAAAATGAATTCTAAGAATGTTGAATTCCAGAAGTGTTGGTTCCACAAATTTTGAATTCTATGATTGTTGAATTTCTGGAACCGACAGTGTCACGTTAACTAAAAAGTGTTGCTCAATCAACAAACTGAACAAGTTTTACAAAGATATTCTTCTAGTTTATTAAAAAAAGGGATTTTTATACAAATTGTCTTCTTCTTTATTGTTATTGGGTTTACTAGCCGACAAACGACAAACATATTTTCTGATGAAAGTGATAAATTTTATCGGGTAGTAATTTTTTTCTCACCAGAATAAATTCTTTGTGAATATTGTTCAGTTTTGTCGGCTAATTCTTTCAGTTTACGGGACAACGTCGATTCAGGAATTCAATATTCGTGGAATTATCATTCCTGGGATTTAACATTCCTCAAATTTAGCATTCCTGGAATTCTACATTCTTAGAATTAAACTAAAGAGTCTTCAAGGAATTTTGTACAGGTCATTGTGCTTCTCGATGAAAGTTGGGGAGCTCAAGTGGGTATGGAAGTATTCGGTGACTTTGTCGTTGATCATGTCGGAGAGTTGGGAGCTGGTCATCCATATTCTAGTCCTCTCTCTGCGCACCCAGGTCTGTGGATACATTATGAAGAATATAATTATTACTCACATTAGGTACTAATACTACGAGTACCTCTATATCAGCCATAAAATTACAATGTTTAATTTATATAGGATGCTACTGCCCGTTTCTTAGATTCATCTCTTTGTTGAAGACATACTCGGTAAGAAGGTTGGTGCTATTTTGACCGGTGCTGATATTGATGTATATAGTAATCAACAAATAAAATGTGGACACACCTCATCATTAGCATACTTCTGCCTTTGGACAATAGCATAACATTCACAGGCGCCCCATGTAAAGAATGCTACTCCACAAATATGGCAAAGCAAACTGAATATCTTGTCCAAGTAATAATCGTCTCTATAGAGTCCATATCCAAACAGCATCACGGACTTGCAGAGATTCGAAAACTTAAGAGCCAAGTAGAAAACATCTGGTACTTTCCCAAGCCTCGCTTTTGCATTCATAACCATATCCAAATACGAATGTTTATAAACCGTATGGACTTTCAGCATGATCAAAATATTCACTGTGTCGATGAAATCCATGACATGCAGCATGGTGAGGAGTGCAAGGATGGTTATACGTAGACATCTGCAGATGTGCATCTTACCGAAGGAGCTTCTTTGTCGTCCTAAGAATGAGGACACATCATATACTCTGAACACAGTGAAGATGCTGATGAGTTTCAACGTGCAGATGAATAAGCTTGCTCTGCACAAAACACAATTGTGAAGGCCGTATCTTAGCGACATGATGGTCTGAAGTGGAGTTGATGAAGCAACGTGTAAAAAGAGCTTAGTGGAGACAAAGTGTGCATAACCCATTGTGGCATCAAGAACAATCTTTCTAGCATCTTCATTAGTGTAACCAGTCTTGAAGTTGACGATCAAGTCGAATAAAGCCATTGACTCACAGATGATACCAAAAATAATGGTGAATGATGACTGACTTCCGTAAAACAATGTTGTGTTAACGTGAAACAGCATTCTGTTTATAATTAATATTATGAAGTAGAAAATAGTCCATACTTTGCTGTAAAAAATACAGATGAAGTTAAATAATCGCACCTACCCATTAAACTGAACAAGTTTCCCCGAATTTGAGATTAAATATTTGGGAATACAATATAATTATAGTTAACCTATAAAGCATCAGTGGAATGGCAATTTTCTTTCGACCTTTACGTATCTTGAAGAAAATTGTTCAGTTTCATGGGTAAGTTTGCAGACAGTGCAGGGACATAAAAACTCTGACGCCAGGATTCATCAGGTCATCAGTCTACTCGGAAAATCCAATCGAGCCCTAATATCTTAAGATTATTTTTTACATGCTTATTGTAATTGTAATGGTTGTTTGTTACCCACCTAAACCTGCTAAGCGGGTGGATGGTCCCACGGTATCGTCGGTAGTGCCTGGCTCGCTCCAACCGCAGCGCGTGTGAACTCACGAAGAAGATACGGCATCGCTCGTCGTCGTACGATAACAGGAACCAAGAGTAGAACCAGCGTTTCAACTGCGCAAACGCAGTAAGTCAGTTATCATGAGAGGTTGCATGAAAGGGCCTGTGCGCTGCATCGAGATCAAATATTATGTGCCTGGCACACACTGGGAAAGGGTCTTCGAATGGCAAGTCAGTAACTTATACTGTCTGATCCTTCCACCAAGACTCAATGACTAATAAATAAATATCTATCAAGATAAATATCTTGAAGGTATACAATACATAGACGATTGTAATATTCTATGTATTTCTATCGGTTTAAGTCCAGCATAAAAGTTAAAAGAAATCAAAAAGTTCCATCTGCTTCTCAGGGCATACTGTAGAAATCCGTAGAGAGAGACGAGGGTCTCAGTATATTGCAATTTTGGTGATACCTACACAGTCCAAACTTTCTTTAATATCCTTCAAATCTTGACGACGTCACGAAAAGACCTATTACAAGGTCATGGATTCTGCCTAACCCGTAAGTTCCTTTTATATAGTATTTGTATTCCCGATACCCGGGAAGGAAAGCAGCTTAAAAATTCTGCTTCTCCAAAACTACCTACTTATGCCAAATTACGTGCTAACTTATAACCTGGATTCAGCAAAGGAGAAAAAAGAACAATCAGTGGCTACGTATGATGACACCGAACCCACCTTCACACGCCAGGTGTACCCTCGGATGTCTGTCTCCAGCACATCCAATTCCGATGCCACATTGCAGGGATGGTCATAATAGGACTCTGCGAATGCCCCGTGAAGCCTATAAGGCATTATTCTAAAACTGCACCTGGTACACGTTGTTTGCACTGGTTCACCACTGATTGCAAACGTTCACATGGTTCACAGAGTAAAGGTACCATTCGAAGTTGGACTGCACGCTGCACGCTGCACGCTGCAAGCAGCATTTCTGTGCTGCGTGCAGCGTGCAGCGTGCAGCGTGCAGCGTGCAGCGTGCAGTCCAACTTCGAATGGTACCTTAAGAGTTACCTCTTCTCTTATTATGATCTAAGCTTCTTTTGATGAGTGAGTGTTTGTTTGTTTGTCCAGTTGTCCTTCTTTCATGTCGCGCATTGTAACAGTTGATCGGTTTGGTACCATGGCATGGTATGATTTTGTTTATTGAGATTACTTAGGTTTGGGACCTGGAGAGTGATATAATGCGCTATAACATGGATAAATATTATTTTCCCACGGGAAAACGCGTTTAGTCACGGGTAAAAACCCGCGGGGCGGAAAACTTAGTGATTGACAGCACAAAATACTATTACTCCTTGGCGGAGATTGACAGTGATTGTTTTTTTTTTTTTTTTTATAATGATCCATGATACTGATAATCTGTTTTGTCTGTTAAAAAGGTAGAGCAAAGGAGCTAAGAGTAAAAAAATATTTGTAAAAATATGTATGACTGAGCTGAGGTATGACGTATGACTGCATTCAGAGTTTTTGAAAATACACCTGCTCTTCAATGTTTTCAAGGTCTTTCTTTAATATCAAAAGCCGAAAATCATTCCAGATTATTTCAGATCAAAAGCCGAAGAAACAGACCACTAAGACAATAGTGCCAATATAATTTAAATGAGGTTGAAGATAAAACATTAGCGAGCAATTTATACTCCGTAATGAATATCCCAGCCACAACTTCTTCCAGAGAATTATTGATTGAAGGTTCGTGTTTTACTGGTATTCGGTAAATTTATATTGACAGAGGCTGTGTTCTCAAGGTTGAGTTGGTTATATCATTAAAAAAATAAAAATATACATTGCGTGTGTAGGTGAATGCTTCGCGCAAACAGATAGGGGTACGTTGCTCAGCCAACGAAACTGAACAACTTTCACCAGGAAATTCTTTCAGGAAATAATTATGTTTTTTCGACTTTCCCAAAACCCATTTTTCATTTTCTAGAACTTTATTTTTTCTGAAATTCGTTTACCCTTATCCTGTCGTGGTTTAACGATTAATGTCTTAAATTATCTGTGATATAGGAAGAGAAGAGGTTATTGATATTGTAAACATATATTATAAGTATATTATTATGCGTTTGTTTCACGATTCTCGGAATATTATAAGTACTGAAGATTATTCCAATAAATTTAAATTTAGACAACCATTTTGCAAAGGCTTGACTAGATTGTATATAGTAATGAATTTATACCGACGGGAATAATAATGTCTTTTCAATCATGAAATTACTTCTGGGACAAAACTATTGTATGTAGGTATGTCTCACTAGGTATATAATAGAACCGCATACAACTTTTTGCACTGGGCTACAATAAATTATTAATTATTTAAATTTTTAAATTTTATAATTTATAGTATGTTTCATTTCACGTCTTTTCCACCTTAGAATACGTTGATGATAATCAAACAGAGTAGATACCACTAGCTCCATTTACTCTTCTGTGGTAGGTACATTGATTTAAACAGTTTTGTGTATATTTTTTGAAATTGTTTATTTTATTTACCTAATAATTGGGGTTAATATTTTTATACCTTTTTCTAAACAAACCGTCTATAAATTTTGACCGCTTTCATAAAAATAATTATTTATTTTTCACTCGTGACCCAAAATGTAAGTAACAAAGAGGCCTTTCAAAGGTCTTCAAATGTTCTTTTAACAAATTCCTTTTCGCCTTGGGGGAGAGGAGAGGACCTATCAACAATGATGGAAGTGGGCCTTTTCAGTCCATATTTTCATTCTGAGCACAGCGAATCCCTTTTAAAAATGAAAAGCATTTTTTCTCAACACTTCCTTTATTCGAGATGAACCTTAAGCATGTCTTTTGTTAATTAAAAAATGCACTTGTTTATTAGAGTAGAAGGTAAGTCCATTTTTATTTTTTGTGTAAGTTTTGTGAAAATTAAAATCAATACTTACAAGATTTTCTGCTACAATAATTTTTGTATTCTAATTTAAATTTAGGCACTTTAACAGTACCTACAAATTTTTTTGTAAGTAAAAAAATAAAGCCGATACCGGGTGTAAGGGACAGCGTCCCGCAAACTGATAGGGGTTGCTCAGTCAACGATATTGAACACATATCACCAGGATTTTTTTTCAGGAAATGAAAAAAAAAAATTTGCTTTTTAATACAAAATGACCACATCGATCAGACAATTTGTATGGAAAAGCAAAAATTTTTTTAAATTTCCTGATAAAAAAACCTAGTGATATGTGTTCAGTATCGTTGACTGAGCAACCCCTATCAGTTTGCGGGACGCTGTCCCTTACACCCGGTATAGCTCTTTTATAAAAACAAAATAGTTTTTGATGAGTTTTCAAAGACGAAATGGCTTTTAGTTTTTATTTACTATTATTATAAGGATATATTTAATCATTGAGTTTAATATTCAAGTCATAACTGTATGTTATTTTTGCTATACTTTATAAATAGCACAAATTCTGTTGACTAAAATTTCATATAACAAATGGCAGTTTAAAGCAACACTTTATAAAAGTTATGAAACTTTTGCTCCAAGCTCGTCAACTAAAGGCATGTATTCACTCGTAGTATGACGTGTTCTTATACAAAATGCACTTAAAACTATTAATTGTAGGCGAGGCTTTCAGACTAAAAGCGTTTAAGTTCTCAGACATGATATTATATAAATTAAATATTTATGTCACATGCAGATGTTACATGTTGAAGGCACATTATTACTTATTTTCTTGCTAGTTTGATACAAGTTTTTGCACTAAGCGAATAGAGGTTAAACACAAGTTCACAATGTGTTTTGTACTTGGAATATGAAACAGAAAGAGATTTATTGCTTGAAAACGTTTACATCTCGATAATAGCGCTTGATATACAAGTATTATTTATTATTTTAATAGAACTAATATTTACGGATTTAATTGTATTAAATTTATTTTGATTTTCCCTACGTTTCGAACCATTCCAGGAGGCGTGGTCGCGGGAAAAGTAATACACAACATCACAACTTAAATCAGTTAATGTAAATGAGCTACAGTTGTGCAAACTTCAGAAAACGTGTAAATATTATTATATTTTGTTTTAATAAATTCATGAAACCATGAGCATATAAATTACCCTGCAGGTTACTATCGAAAATATTTCTGAACAACTGAATTTATCAAAAAAGTAAGGGGAAATTGTAGTTTTTATCAACAAGTATAAGGGGGATAAAACGTGTATTTTACGATCAATATTTATTTTTGCGAAGTGGCTCCACCGCTGTGAAATAAACGCTTTGAAATACGATGCCCATGAAATATAAAACTCTGTACCATTTGTTATTTTATGAAAGGATTGACAATTTACACGTGTGTAAACGGATCCACAAAAAAAAATTCATTTCTTACACGCACAATGTCTAGACGTAGCAAACAGACAAACGTATTATAAATAGCATATACGTAGACTTACTTATAGAGATCTATCTGGAATAACCCTCGAATCTATTAAGACGTGGCGGAACGACTTTTGATTAGGCCTACCCCATTAGGGATAAAGGCGTGAATATATGTATGTATGTATACATTACTGCCACCGATTTATATGTACACGTGGCGATATATGGAACTAAAATTTGGAATAGATATCTCTCAATTTTATTATCTTACATCCAACATCTACGGAAAATCTACACAAAGTAGTTGGTACTGTAACAGGCACTCTAAATCGTTATAATACGGCCGCACATGTACTTATTAGTAATCTGTGCCCGTATGTGCACTATTATTTGTATCTTGTCGTAAGTAATGTTGTGTTGATAGAGCCAACATCTAGTAACGTAACTTCGGGCACATACAACGGTATGCCAGCCAGCTACACGCTTCAACATCACATTATAACGTAGGTAACAACAAATACTTCCTACACAACGAACCTAATAATAAAACTTTCAAATAACCTCAAACTATCTCAATTTCCTATTCGAAATTCAAACTAAAGCCTACCCATTCATTAAGAAGATATAACTGCACTAAATCGTCTGCTAATCCCACCTCCAGAAGCTGTATAACGGTCGAATAGGGGTCGTGTTACTTTATGTTAATCAGCGGTATACGATTGTTCTGAACTTAGCTAATTTTCGCAGTTATATTAATTTCATAAGTATAGTTGTTTAAGGCTTGGAATTGGATTGGATTTGGTTTTAATCTATATTTTGTATTAACAATGGTGTTTAATTTATATTTTTCTAAATAATATATCTTGACAAAGCTCATTCAACAGTATATTTGTTTTCTGAGCGAAGGGTAGTTAGTTAGTCCTAGTTTTCCATGGAAATCGCTTTTCGACAAATTTTTCAGAAGCCCCAGTTATAATAGTGTGAGCACACATAACGTTGGATCAAATAAAAAATCCCCCTTGTTTTACATCGCATATCACCTATCAACATAATGATAATGAATGAAGCTAGCAAATGACCCGAGCGACCAACCCTTCCCTGCGTGCGTTGGTCGAATGGTCCACTGAATAATATTGTAATCATTCATTCACAGAGACCAGAGTGACCGCCGTCAGACGCATAAAGTAACGCAGCCAAAGATTATGCAAGTCAGATAGGTCAATTAACACATTTCCGAGTGCAGAAATTCAGAGTGACCGAAATCAGACGTATAAAGTAATGCACGCAAAGATATGCCAGGTAGATAAAGATAAGCAATTTTAAGCCGATGTATAAGGGGTTGATTTGCAAGTTCAAAGATATTTCCATCGGTTAATTTTCCATATTGCAGATGGGAGCTTGCCTTCTTCTGTTTTCATAGGTCGAATGCAGAAATTGAGGTCAGCCAGGCAATTATTGCAAATATTTGATCAAAATAGTTTCATCAGAAAACTTTGGTTTTACTAAGTTTCATATTCATATTAACTTATACAGGTTTCTGTAGTTGTATTTATCTGCAACTACTAGTAAATGATTTTAAAGGAAATAGTCAACAAGTCATAATTTCACGCGTCTTATTTGGTGGAGTCACAAGCATCTAAGAGGCAAGCTTGTTCTTGGTATGATAACGCAATAAAAAAATTACTTATCTTTGCCGATTTATTTATATTAACCAAATATAATCATGACTCTACATGTTGGACTGGAAGCATTACTGGTCGTTTCTAAATGATAGAGTTAATTTAATAGGACCAGACCACTCTATCAATTTGCATCTCAGAGGCAAATCCGTTGTAGGTAAAAAGGTAAAATTACTCCTAAATATCCCATCTTTGTCAACGAAATATTTCTATAACCAAATATAATCATGACTCTACATGTTGGACTGGAAGCATTACTGGTCGTTTCCACATGACAGGGGTCGTGGGTCCACTAATCGCGGCTCTAAACCCTTTAATGCCACCGGATGGGTGCGCAGTCTATTCTACTTTACATTCCAAATGTTAAAACCACTGTTAAGTTGGGTTCAATTTAAATAGTTTTACCTATAGATCCACTTTTATTTTATGTGAAATTTATTGGTGGTGGACAACAAATGGGACTGCATCGAAACTATATACTGAAATAGTACGATCGGATTTTCCTGTCTGACGGTTTTTCTGATATAGGTAGTAATAATAATAATAAAGATAAAATTATTTCGGTAATTTTTAGCAATCTATCGGTACACAGATTGGATTTTAGTGTACATTTAGAGGTGAGTGTGGATACTCATCTCCTAACTACTTTATTATTTCTGTCCTTTTTAGAGCTTCGGTATCTTCTCTTATTATACGAAGTTGATTTTCCCATACTCACGAACCATAATCGAGTTAGTAAGGATCGTTTGATGAGACCTCCTCTTCGTCAAGTTGCCAATAACCATCGTCTTGGGTGTCAAGTTGTCTATTAGTGGACATGATGGACCTCGGAATTGATGGATGTACCCCATAAATTGCATGGGAACCATCTTGTCCGAGATACGAGAGGATTTATTTTCTGTGTAATAGGTGTGTTGTCTCGTAATAGAAGTATAGAAAAGTTTTTCTGAGAATTTCATTATGTAGTTAATTTCAAAATGATTATAATATATTAATTTCGATATAAATATTATACATGTCATCGAGTGGGTTTTTTAAGTCGATGAAGGACCCGATTTACCCTGGTGTCAGCATTTTTAAAACGTTTATTTAGTAGCAGCTAATACATATTTTTACGTTTAACAAACTACTAATTACCATAAGCTCAAATGAATTGGCCTTTATTTTAAGAGACTGTCTCTTACCTTTCAGTAACAGGAAATAATTTTATACTTTAAAATTATTCTCACATCATCTAGCCTCTCATACATTATTCGTATGCGACTTGCAAACTCGCACGAGTGACTCAAGAATCGGTCCCATGGGTCACATTACGACGCAATCATGTCTTCATTTCAGTTTTCCGTGACGAGAGATTTGTTGATGTCCCACTGTGTCTCTTTATGGGACATTATGCTGTCCTTGTTGGCACAGAAATTGCTATTGTTAGATATATTTTTTCCTTAATGTGGCATCTTTCGGGGGACTACAATTGGAGAAAGATATATCTTTGATTGTTAAATTATAATACAGGCTTCGCTATTTAAAACTCAGAACGATCGACAGTCAGCTGTGTCTAGCTCCAAAGAATGGCTAAAAAACCATCCCCTCATCGAGTTCAGTCACTATAAGCATCTTGCTATATTTTATTGTTTTGTAGAGTATATTTTTCGACTTCTGTGAGAATTCGCTCCATCGTCGTCTACTATAATTTCGGTCACCGCTGACCTCGTCAAGAGTAAAATAAACCATTGCAAGTAAAATACGCTTTTATAAATAATAATCAATAAAATAATACATCTTAATTAGGTGATATTTCGAATTAAGTGTGTAAGATTTGCTCTAATAAGCATTCAAGCCTCGCGAGCAATAAGTATTCTGTTTAGTTTCTGTATTTTAATGTCTTGAACCTTAAGCTAAAGTAAACCTTGTAGTAAAATTATGCTTAACTTCACCTTCCTAAATAAACATTTCAAGTCATAACCATTCGCGTGTTGTTCCGTACTTAACCTGTAGTTATAAAACTTTAACTGACAGCAAAGATTTATCGGTCATTACTTCCACGGTTCACAAATACTAAACAAATACTGCTTATGCTTAACCCCCTGGCTCGGATGAGGAACACATGTGTGCCCGGTAATGAATACTACCGTAAACTCGGATGAGGAACACATGTGTGCCCTGAGGGACTTTAACTCTAAAAATTAAGATATGGTGTTTTTTTTACTTTCTTTGTGCTGTAGTTGATAGTGAAGCCAAAGACAAACATGTACTCTTTTATTTTATACCATAAACTATCAATGTCACCTAGAAAAAAATTAAAAAAACTCATTTTGAAGTTACGGGTTTTCTCACTGGCAGTGCGTTAGTGCGTTTGATTCGAATTTAATTGTTGGCTGTTGACGTCAAAGAAACAGTTGGTGTAAGAATTAAAGTCTAAGTTAAATTTTCATCATGGTTTTTATTTCAAAAGATGAGTTTTAAAGTAGACGCATACCTTTTTACAGTTGTGTAGTTTTCTGTCGCTCTATCCAGAGTTTTCAGTTCAATTTTAAACATCGTTAGGTCTTGTGCGATCGCGCTGTGTAGTTGTTCAGTGTAAGTTGACAATTTTATAGATTTTGTTGCACTCACAGTGCTATATTATTACTACATATATTAGAAATAACAAATCAAAAATTTCAACCGCCGACAGGATATGAACCCGCGTCTTTGAAAAACCGGCCCAACGCTCTTAACCAACTCAGCTACAGTGGTCAATCCTGAGCGGTGAAATTAGTGATCTGCTATTTATTACTCAAATACAAATACAAATCACTTTATTTCCACACAAATAAATATTACAAAAATAGACACAATCACTTATTATTAAACTGGTAGGCTCAGACTAATTATTATTAGTAGTCAAGTGGACACTAGCAAAATCTGTCGTATAATGTTTCAACTATACAATAATGACTAGTCCTCATTGCAGAAGGAATTCAAGTCAGTCAATGATACCAATTTTGAAGACTTTTTCACTCAGTGCTATTATTTATTTTATTAGAAATTATTAATTATTTATTTATGAGCCTGTGGTGTCCCACTGTAGAAAATATAACAAATCAAAAATTTTAGCCGCCGACAGGATTTGAATCCGCGGTTGAAGTTTTTGATTTGTATTTTTAATTATATTCACTGTAAGTTGGTTGCTATACCTATGGGAAAAAATACAAATTCCAGCAAAACTAGAAACTGTACAAAAAACGTGTTTGACTCCGCGTGTCAATGAAAATATTCCTTTAAAAAAGGAATACTGTGGATTACCTATTTACAATCCTTTTCACAAGATACGTGAAGCTCCACGACCTCTAGTTTTACATTTTAAGATCCACTTCAGCAGTAGCTTATATAAGTCGTAAAACCAAGGTCAAAGTGAACTATACGCCCTTTGGGTGTAATAGGGCCTAGATATAGCGTATTCTTGGTAATAGACTTTGTAAGTTATCGTCACGTTCGTCCCTAGAGGGGTAGGCAGAGTCATGTTATGGAGTTTAGGACGTCGTAAAATTTTGAATATTATGTGTCAAATATTTTTATTAAGCTTTTATCTTTTTACAAGTTGGGCAAAGTATCAACAGTAAAGATGATTGATTTCACTTGTTCAGTGTAACGTCAGACATGTACGTACATCGTTGTAGTGACAGGTTGTCAGCTTATCCCTTCATCTTTTGACTTTTAATAGTATGACCGTAAAGACAAGCTGTGTAACGTTTTTATGTGTTTTTTTTTTCTTTCTATGTCCAGTGTACTGGTTTGTAATTAATTTTATATATTTGAGTAATGTTCTGCTGGGACTCTCTAGCTTTCTATCTATTACATAAATTTAAGTTTCACAGTATTCAGCAAATTATAATGAGTCCGGAATATTTTAATTTCCGGACCAAGCTGACAAATTACTCTCCAAACCAAATTGGTCTGTATTATCATAGAAATAAGGTTAAAAATCCCAGCTGTAGAACAAGTTGAAGTGGCGCACCTGTCGGCTGGCAACCAGAATAATTACTAAACTAAACTATGGCCACAAAATAATTCACACTTACATTTAATTAAGATAACTAATTGGCCACAGCGTAGGAAATTTAGAATAAAAAAAAATGTTTCTCGAGTAGTAGTAGTACTTCACCATTTTTTTTTGTTGAAA
>JARACY010005339.1:0-22270 GCA_029255725.1 Scrobipalpa atriplicella | reverse complement strand
GATCGACTCGAAAACCAACACGACAGAAGAAGAATACAGCATTCGTTACCAGTTAAAACAATTTTATTTAACTTACTAATCTAATCAGACGTACGATACTATTCATATTTAGTAAAGGATATATATGTGTTACTCATCCAGAATTTTTTTAATTTCCTAATTGAGTTTGGCTTAACTAAATGAAAGAAAAGAACTATAAATATCATCGTGTGGGTTTGCCGTAACTGTTATGATCTAACTCTAATAGGGGTTCTTACATGATTAATTCTTTGTGAATTCTGTGCTTTAATCTGTTTTGATCTTGATCAGGCAACAATTATATTCTCTACAATTAATAGTCTATCAAAATATTTTGCGACCATCGGGCAATTGTGATTCATGTCTTGCCTAACCTAGGCTCAATTAGTGAACTTGATGACTGATGTGACCTTTGTGACCCTCATACTGATATAGTCAAAATATAGTATACCAACTGTCCGGAACGTAAAGATACGCAGAATATTCTATTATACCTAACTAGACGTACCTAACATTAGTTGTTCGAAAAAAAAAACTTATTTACAGGTAAAACCGTGCTTCAAACAGTCAGTATTTTAATACAGTAATAGACAAGATAACTAGATGCTAGACGTGTAGTGTTATATTCTAATCTATGCGCCCGCGCCGACCTCCACAGACCGCCGGCCAACGACACTGTAACACACTGACATGATATAGAGATGACTAGAGTTTGTTGTATGCAGATCATGTTTGTCATTCACATACATCATCGTAAAACTTTGATTCCAGTAAAAAAAACACGAGTTTTGATCTTATTTATCTCAGATAGATCTAGAGACAAATTATTGTGCTTTTAATTTTTTTTTTCTTGACTTTCCTTGCAATCCACCCCAAAAAAAATGCGCCGTGATCAAGGTGATGGTGATTAGTGATCATGATGATGATCTTTGTGTCCGATCCGTCCTCAACATGAGCTCGGTCACCGACACTCATTCAGTCACACTAGCATAGTTTACGTTACAACCGTAACGACTTAATGTGTTCTCTTTTTATTTTGTATTTATTTCAAACTTGCATTATTGTAGTCTACATCACATCATTTTTTTTGCATTGCTTAGCTTGATCAATATCAATGTTATTTCTTCTTCTTTACTAAATAGGGTATCTACCATGTCCACTACAAGCAACACAGATTTAATTTTGCCTGTAGATGTCCAAAGAGCTAACTCTAGGGGCCGCCTGGCTTGCGTCCACCCTTGGTATATATTACATATTTTATTCCACCCTGTTTAAATTATTAAATTATTACGCAAATATTTTCATAATAAAATCTCGAAGTCTTTGCAAGGCCTTGAACTTATTATAATTTGACTCGAACCTTGGCTGAAAATACAGTCCGATTTTCTCAGTAAGATTTTATTTTCCTAGACTTGTTTTCAGATACGGGTTTGCCACATTTTTTGTCTATTTTACAGTAATTATGAAATTTGAAAAGAAATATACTAGTACTTATAGATTTCATGTCTATGCCACTGGCTTTTTCTGTGTCTTCTAACGACATGAGAGCCAGTGAAATTATACCGGAAGTTGAGACATAGCTCGTTGAATCTCATGGGTCTCTAATTTTTTTCTGTTATACAGTGCTTTTTTAGTGCAATAGGATTTTCCCGGTTACCATGAAGAAGTCGCTTTCACTACGTCTGACAAACTTTGAAGAGTTTTTTTCAATAAGATGTAGGTAGGTTTTGCTGCAGGGACAATTTGTTAGTACTACCGAAACCCTCAGGCCGTCTATATAGCTAGAGTATGCTTGAGAGAAGCCATCAGAGATCATATCTTGTTTGAAATTTGTTTGTTATAGCTAGAGTATGCTTGAGAGAAGCCATCAGAGATCATATCTTGTTTGAAATTTGTTTTTGTTAATTTATTGAACTAAGTTTTTTACATGCTCCCATAAAATTTTCTATTATTTGAAACCACAGAAGAGTAAATGGAGCTAGCGCTCCCCGATAGAAGGGCGATGTGAGCTTTTGACGCGTGCCACTGTTAGGTACTCAGTACCTATATCCGTCAAGCGCTTGGAATCTTACGTCAGTCTTGCCCAATTTCTTCTCAATGCGCCGCTTAGTAATATTTTTCGAAAAAAATCCACATTGTACAATAATTACTTGTCTGAAAAATTATAAAACAAGTACCTTGAAAAAAGACA
Source organism: Scrobipalpa atriplicella (assembly GCA_029255725.1). Classification (NCBI taxonomy): domain Eukaryota; kingdom Metazoa; phylum Arthropoda; class Insecta; order Lepidoptera; family Gelechiidae; genus Scrobipalpa; species Scrobipalpa atriplicella. The sequence goes on along the minus strand of JARACY010005339.1, from coordinate 20,061 downwards.
GAATTTTCTACCATCGGATAGTCACAAACACTACTTTTTTCAAGAAATTGTTGGTTTAAACGCAAAATGATTTTGATATATCACTAGTGTTGTTCAATGATCAATCAATTGAATTTATCGATATCGATGTTCGTTTAGCGGGAAGTCTTACATTCATTTAGCGGGAAGTGTACTAAGTGTACTACTAATTCCTACAAAAACAACGATCATTCTTATTGCTAACATTTGTCTGCGACTTCCTGATATGTATAAGACTTTGGCCTGGACTAAGTACCTATACAATACTATTTTTCTCAAACATGCACGTAAGAAAAAACAATACGCGAAGTGCCATATTGACGGATACAAACCCAATAATACCAACTTAACAACAAAATAAGGAAATAATGATTCAAAAACACGGAAAAAATGGAATTTCATACAACATTGTTTCCTTATTTTGTTGTTAATTTGGTATTTAGTTTTTTTTATAGATTTCCATGTGGTCTTTTGTATGGACCATCCACTAGGGCCAAGTACTAGGCTGTACCGTCACTCACCTTTGCCTTAACAAAAGCGGCAAAACTAAATAAAAATTACTGGTGGGAAATTGCGAAAAACAATGCCATCACATTGAAGTTTTATTTCAATGTTCTTCTTTTTATGCAGCCATTATGTGTCCTACTATAATGCTCTTAGATTAGTTAATACGAGTAATAGTATTACTTACTGCTACAGTATTATCGAATCGGTCTCTAGTGTCAGTAGTGTAAAAATTGCTGATCAAATTTTAAGAGTTGAACGTACCCATGAAACTGAACAACTTTCCTAAGTGCATCTACACCTTTTCGTCTCTTTCGCTCACTCGCGGGCTGGGATTTTTGCACTCTTTCACTCCTGACCCAAAATAATATAGTACACTTATATAAGGTCTTTTTAAATTAAGTACAAATATTTTAAGGGTGGATTTCTGTCATCAACCTGAACAACTTTCCCCAAGGAACATAGGTCGAAATATGAAAAAAAAAAATGGCCCTCCCATACAAATTAACTCCGGCCGCTGACACCACCAAAATAAATAGGAACTTGTCTTTACTATTATAACTGTCAGCTGCGTGCCACTCATCATCATATGTTGTTATCAGTCTAATACTTTAACACTATCTATACAGAAATAAAATTATCATCTAAAATAATTTTGAACACCCAAAAAACATAGCTCTAATCAAATCCTTGTTAACTTTTGTGTTCGTAAAACGAACGACTTTTATCGATAACTTACAGAATTTTACCACATCCCTGGTCTGGGTTGCCAATCAAATTTGTAAATTGATAAGGGTAAGCTCGCACTGCGATATTTTATCGCGCGAAAAAAATCGCCAAAATATGTGATGTATAGAGTTGTATGAAGGTGCACGCACTTACGGAAAATATATTTGCGCGAGATTCCAAATACAATTTACAATGTAAGTTATACTTCTTTAGGCGCGTTATGAAAAATTGGTGAGAGTGAAATTTTACGAGTAAAAAATGACAAATGTCAAAAGTCAAAAATGTCAAATGTCAAACGTAAAAATGTCAAATGTCAAAAAAATTTCAATGTCAAATGTCAAAAAATTACAAAAGTCAAAACTGTCAAATGTCTAAGAGTAAACACGCAAGGCGTTTTTGCCCGCGGGAAAAAAGCCGCTGGCGCGTAAATATTCGCGCATTTGTATTTGGAATCTCGCGCGATTTTTTACCGAAGTGCGTGCACCTTCATACAACATCATACATCACAGATTTTGCAAATAAAAATCGCAGTGCGTGCTTACCCTTATTTTTATTGGGCAAAATGATGAGCTTCATTCAAACAAAAGTTAGCCCGAAAATTGTGCAAAATATGTTCTTGTTGGCAACATTATTATTGATTATTATTCTATCTTTGTCTATCGCTAGAGAATACGTGGAATAGATATATTATTCAACTATTTGTGGGCAACCAATAGCATCGAGCGTTTTTGTGTAGTGAAAATACAACGTATTTCTTTGAATGTGTGCGACTGGCGACAGCGGTTTTCACAGTTTTTCATACAAAATCAGAATGACAGCCTATCTATTAGGGAGCGGCAGCGACTTTCTCTAATCAGTGTTTGAAACACAAAAAACTGAAAACAAATATGTCTCTACAGTTTGCGTACAATAACTCGTGAAGATCAACACTCGTGTTGCGTCTATTGTCGATCTCTTTACAAACAGACAAAAGGACATTTCGACACGCCCAAGGAACAACAACGTAACTTGAGTTACGACAAAAATGAGTTAAGTTCATATCCTTCTTTATCATATTTTTCTCTACATTTGTGTCCAACAAACGTATCTCTAAGTGCAATAGAACCGAAGTTAGCGAGAATCACAACAAAGTAACCTGCGGTCGATTTCTGAAAAAAACACATGTTCGACGGATAAAACGTGCTATATTGAACTACAATTTTGTTTTACGGATCAAAAAAGCTCGCTTTTAAAAACGTAGCAACTTATCTTTACTTACATTGTTTTCATCGTATTTTTTTAGATAAATGTACATGCAAAAACATTGCAAATTGAGTTACGTTGATTTTCTCCGTATTTTATACGAATCAAGATAAGTCATTATCATTTTAAGTTGAATTAATATGTTTTAGTCGTTTCGTTACAAATCGGAAATAGCGCATTTGAAAATTGAAACATCGTATTTATTTATTAAAAATTTTAAAACCAGTACTTTTTCATATTGATTTCTTGGGAACATAATAGTAAATTGAATTACGAATATATTTTCCAGTATTTTAGTTTTTGGTGAACAGTAAATTCAATTTAATCGGAATAAATTTGATGTTGTATTTGGGTCATTTTCCCACCCGCATTTTTAGTGCGTCCGACGTGAAAATACTATTTTAAATCTGTAAAAACGATCTGAAATATTTTTTAACATAAAATATGGGTTTTTTTCTACATGGAGACATAAATTTCAATCCTATTAAATAAGTGTAATATGATTGAATTAAATCAAAAAGGGCTATTTTTTAATTTTGGTGGAGTGCCGCTACCCGATTTGCGGCAGAAACCCTTTGAAAACTTTTGTTTAAGAGACAGTTTAGTTTAGTAATTTAGAAAACTGTGATCTGATTGAACTAATTTAATATAAAAATGGAAAATTAACGCATACTGTCTAAGAAGTTTAGAAGTTATAGTAACTTAAAGAAGTGTCCGGGAGAACGAACTAATTTTGGTGGTCAATTTTTGAACGCTCTTAAATCAACAATGGCTAGTTCCACAAACACGATGTCCACATTTCCTGCTCCAGTTCAATGTGCTCAACCAGCTGCAAGTGATAATCAGCTGCAGTTTGGCTTCATCTTTCATCAAAAAACATAAATATGTCTTTTGGTGGCATGGGCGACAAATATTTTGAAATATTTCTTACTCATTTATTGACCGTGTGTGTTGTGATTTTTCCAAGTTGTTGCTATCGTTCAAATTGCCTTGTAGTATTGTTTTTGAAAGTATAATTCTATAATTTCCCATATTAGAACAAATAGCGCGTTACAATCATTTAAAGTGAAAAAAATAATTTTGGTGGCCGTGTTTTGGTGGCGAAAACGCCATTTTGGTGGCGAAAACTAATTTTGGTGGAAAAATCGCGCCACCAAAATTTTAATCGCGCCACCAAAATTCAATTGCACCACCAAAATTAAGTTGCGCCACCAAAATTATTATTAGGCCATCAGAGCTGGTTAATATGTTACACTTTTGAAATTATGTTTGCGTCCTTTATCTTTGGAATAAAAAATAATTGCAAATTATAAAAATGATTAATTAAATATGAGAAACAAGTATGTCTCTTCATAAAGTGCGTGGTTTGAAATAGTTTTTCATCAACGTGAGACGAGGGAAGGACATGAGGGAAGAAAGGGACGATAGAGAAGTGAGGGATATGCTGGAGGTGAGGGATGAAGGAAAGTGACGGATGAAAAGGGAGTGAGGGATGAGCGGGAAGTGAGGGACGAGAGGAAAGTGAAAAATGGGAGGCGCGATAGGGAAGTGTGGGAGGAGGAGAGTGAGTGACGGAGGTCTATTCAATACTTACGATGCCGCTGTCTTCTCCTTAAATGTCAGCTGCGTCTATCCAATACTTACGATGCTGCTATCTTCCTTGTTATCTTAAAAGTCTGCTGTGTCTTACGATGCTTCTGTCTTTCCTGTGATCCTAAGTGGCTGCTTCATGTATCCAATACTTACGATGCTGCTGTCTTTCCGGTGATCCTAAGTGGCAGCTGCGTCTATCCAATACTTACGATTCTGCTGTTTTTCCTGTGTTCCTAAGTGATAACTGCAACTATTCATTACTTACGATGCCGCTGTCTTCCCTGTGATAATAAGTGGCAGCTGCGTGCATCTATCCAATACTTACGATGCTGCTGTCTTTCCTGTGATCCTAAGTGGTTGCTGCGACTATCCAATACTTACAATGCTACTGTCTTCCTGGTGATCTTAAAAGGCTGTTGTGTCTAGCCAATACGATGCTGTTGTCTTCCCTGCGATCCTATGTGATAGCTGCGACTATCCAATACTTACGATGTCGCTGTCTTTCCTGTAATCTTAAAAAGCTGCTGTGTCTATCAAATACAATGCTGCTGCAGGAAATATCCTGTGATTCTAAGTGGCAGCTGCATCTATTCAATCCAATACTTACGATGCCGCTGTATTCCTTGTGATCTTCAAAAACTGTTGTGTTTGTGTCTGTCCAATACTTATTTAGGAGTTAATTGCTGAAGCAAATTGGCTTAGTGATGATGGATGAGTAAAGAGTAGCTACCCTCCTGGTCGGGTGTTGTGACCAAGGGACCGAAGTTCAACTGGAGTAGTTTGGAAGTTGTATACAAGCAGATCGTCGTGCAAACTTCGATACCCCGTTTCAGGACTACTGTTTCTTGATGTGGCGCATTCGATGTACGCTACACTTACGATGCTGCTGTCTTTCCTGTGATTTTATGTGGCTGCTTCGTCGAAGTCCGTGTTTGCTAAAAACGACTCTGACCCCCATGTCAAAGGAATAAACAGCGAAACATACAAAAAAAGTGGCGGCTTCGTCTATCCATTACTTACGATGCTGCTGTCTTTCCTATGATTCTAAGTGGCTGCTTCTTCTATCCATGACTTACGATGCTGCTGTCTTCCCGGTGATCCTAAGTGACAGCTGCATCTATCCAATACTTTCAATGCTGCTGTCTTTTCTATGATCCTAAGTGGTAGCTGCGACTATCCAATACTAACGATGCTGCTGTCTTCCCGGTGATCCTAATTGGCAGCTGCGTCTATCCAATACTTACGATGCTGCTGTCTTTTCTATGATACTAAGTGGTAGCTGCGACTATCCAATACTAACAATGCTGCTGTCTTCCCAGTGATCCTAAACGCTTACTGCGTCTATCCAATACTTACGATGCCGCTGTCTTTCCTGTGATCCTAAGTGGTAGCTGCGAATATCCAATACTTACGATGCTGCTGTCTTCCCGGTGATCTTAAGTGGCAGCTGCGTCTATCCAATACTTACAATGTTTTTTTTTTCCTGTGATTTTAAGTGGCAGCTGCATCAATTCAATACTTACGATGCTGCTGTCTTCCCAGTGATCCTAAGCGGCAGCTGCGTTTATTGTATTGTAATGGCCTCGAATTTGCGTACGCAATTCTTAGCTTATTTTAGGATACTCCTGGCAATTTCACCAATACGGAAAAGAAAAGAGACAGGACATATACAGGTATCATTTGCCTGCTTAAGCTAAGGAATGCATGCGCTTATCGAGGCAATTATTTCTAAATCTAAAAGATCTAAAAGATATTTGCCATCTACGTGCTTCTACTTTTCTTTGTATGAATGAAAAAAAGGTTTATTTTTGTTGTATTTAGTGTCTGAAAATGACCGTACTTTATCTTTGGTTTAAAAACAAGTTTAGATCGCATTAGAAACACCACCTTACGTTCCAAAACTGGCCGATGTAGGTCGCAAGTCAGCTAAGCTCAAATAGGACTGGTCAGGACACGTCAGCCGGATGCACTCGGAGCGGTGGGCTAGGATCGTCACAGGAGTGGACACCTCAAGATGGAAATCGTCGACGAGTTCGACCGCGTAAAAGATGGAGTGACGATCTTAAAGTTTATCGCGAAGAATGGTGGGAGCTTGCACAAGACCGAGAGACTTGGAAGAAAGAAGGGGAGGCCTTTGCCCAGCAGTGGGACACAATAGGCTAGTAATAATAATAATAATAAGGTATTAATGACTTTTGCTTTGGTACGAATAAGGAATAGTTCACTTTTGTTGTTACACTAGTATTCTAATAATTAGACTACTAAGGTGTTAAACACTTTTCTTTTGTATGGAAATGAGGTTATTTTTTGTTGCATCACTACTATTCTAATACTTGCCAACTAGGTATCCATTTATTATTATACTTTGGTATAAATAAAACTTAAAGATTTTATGAAAAAGTGTTTTATTGCATTGCATTATAGTAAGTAAATTTCAAACAAGCCTACACTTAGATTACTTTAAGGTCAAAAGGTGCTAATAGCATAAGATAACTTAAACGTAACTCAGACATACACTGGTGTTCACCGTAAATTTAATGTAATCTCTTCAATTTTGATGCTCAGTATCTCAATTTACGTTGTTCTTGCAGGTAATAAGCATCCTAGCACTTAATTGTAAGTCATAAAACTCAATGAAATCAAATTATTATGATAAAAACAAATATAACATCATATAAAACCCGTTACATGTATTCTTTAAAACGAACAATCACTTAAATTAATTAAAAAACAAAAGCAGGAGAATTTTTTTAAACCTTAAAATTGCTCTCCTGTAAAATTGACAGAATTGAGATACGTTGTTGTTCCTTGGGCGTGTCGATTTCTCTTACTACACTTAGTTATATATTTCGGTCTTTGTGATGCTAAGTCTAGGTACGATCGGGTCGTTCGCGTGGCCTTGGCTGGTATGACGAACTTTTGCCTTCGTTTGTTAAATAAGAAATTATAACACCTATTGAGGGTGGAAGTTCAAATTCGTTTACGTTTTACTATATTTTTGTTTATTTTTGATATTATCAAATACTTATGTCAAAAGATAATGGATCATTTTCAATTTTATCCCTTGACAAAAAAGCTGTCAGTCTCTATCGCTGTCTCTGATAGCGATAGTAACACATACTGTTTTAGAGGCCTATGCGATTTAAAAACTCTGACACCAATTTATTCTCACATAATTATGTCGTAAAACTTTATTAACTAATACTTAGTAAGTAGTATTTCTTGTGAAAAAATCCTAAACCTTCTGTTGTGTACTCACCAATTTTGGACATGAGGAGTAGTTATCTTCAAAGGTTCAATGACTCTTAACACCCTGCAGGCCCCCTAGCCTCAGACTGCAATCAAAATGACCAATTGCAGTAACCATGAACCCAACTACAACAAATACATTTCGGAGGCCGTTCTAAGACGGGACGCGAATGGCCGGCCGGCCGTGACCCGAGATTCGGGCCTTGAGACGCCTAACGCCTCACTAGGGCTGTCATATCGAAAATTAAAATCGCAAAGTAACAGCTAGGGAGTGCTGATTTTTTAATATGTTGTTTGGTCTACTACCAGTACCATATATCTTAGTTTTCAGTTTCGAAAAACCTGTGTTAACTTTGTATTAATTTTCTGAAACTACCGGGGCTGATTTTGATGCCAATTCGCACAAAGATGTAGTTGAGGTATGCCTACCTACCTACATACAACAACAGCATCGCTATTGGTTCATGGATGACTCTCCTTTCGTTGTTTTTCAAGCGCTACAAAGTTAGCACAGTTCTTTAGCTAATAATGCTGGAAGTGGTGAACAACATATTAAAAAATCAATACTAGCCGTTAGTTTGGGATGTTATAAAATTCTAGTGTAAGATATGACTGGTGTACACCCCGCCGCTACAAAGGAAGCACGTCTATACACGTAGCCGTCTATAGGCGTAGCACGGCTGTGCACGTAGCATACGTAGTCGCAGTCTATGTTTGAAATGAACCAGCTGTCTGTGTGGTTCTAAATTTGGTTTCAAGGTACTGCCAATATTCTCGAAAGTAATGTAACTTCCTTACAGATGATGTATGTATACCTATATTAAATTTTGGTATAAGTTATTAACGATGATGGAAACTCATTGACTCCAACAAAATTTTACGAAGCTCCTAAGATATTTATCAAAATTTACATTACAACAAACACGGATTCAAGTTTAGTGCTACGATTCAAGTGCGATATTTTGTAAAATGATTTTGACACATTATAACTCTATGTCAGCGATAATTTGACAGTCAAACATTATGGTCCTAAAAAAATATCCTCGGTGGGTTATTATTTATTTATTTATTCTTGGTGGGTAAAGTGTACAAACAACACTAATAAAAACTCTCCGTCAGTTTGTTCGTCAAGGTTTGAGTAGGTCGTGATCTATACGTCACCACACCAACTACACACTATTGTTTTTGTTTGTCTGTTTACGTGAGACGAGGCTTTTGCACAAGGTCGCTTTTCGACGCTTCAGCAGAATAACAATTAGGCAAAATATATCGGTTCTTCCTCTGTCGTATGGGTATCAAGTCGATTGAGGTTGTTGAAGTTCATAAACAACCAAACTTACTAGTTACTAAACATAAACAATATACGTTCTACTTTTTCCTAAAAATTGCCCAGAATTTTCATCTATTACATTCCTAGCTGCGAATTATATGTCAAAATTAAAACGGCTAGACTACTGCTGTGAATGGCCAAATGATAGGTCTTGATGAGATCTACATTTCGGATGACAGCGTTAAAATTCAAACGGCCATATCTCTGAAACTATCGATCCTAGACTACTGGTGTGTAGGGTGAAATTATATGCCTTGACGACTCCCACAACAAAATATCTAATTCCCACAGAAAATCTCATTAAGCCTCGGGTGAAACCGCGGGGCGGAAAGCTAGTATTACATAAATAAAAGTGACTTTTATATAAACTTAATAACGTCATACATACTCAGTAAAACTCTAACAGATTCAAAACAAGTCACAGCGCATTAATGTTGGAAATCTTTACAGGTTCAAGGAGGCGATAGAAGTGTTTTTCTTTAAGGGCACGTTACACGAAAACTGCAATTTATAAATTACGTTGTACATTGCTCAGTTTGCTCAGCCAGTAAGCTTTTCGGATCAAAACACGAACCATCCACGCAATGTACGAGTATAAGCCTTTTTCAATTGAATTTGACATCGATTTGCCATTGAAGTGAATGATACATCGAATTCTTCTTAGGTTTTGTAAAGTTTAGTGTTACGTGCCAGCCCCCTGAACCCACATAGACTTGCAAATGCGCGATCTTAACACTCATCGGTGCAACGAACGAGTAGAGAAGGTCACCTGAACATGGTAATCAAGGGTTTGCAGCACGTAATGGTGCTGGGTATGTTTAAGTGAGATTTCAGAGGCTGAAAGTGAATAGTGAGATCATTACGTAAAGTAAAGAAAATCTTACGATTTAATTATTTGAGGGAATGAGTTTCAAAATAATTTGGTAATACTATTTGCTGGCCTAAAAAGTAGCATATGTCCTATTCCAGGGCATTTATGTGTGCCATGTGTTATCCCGATCCTGTCCTACGGTTCTTTTTTCTTTCAAGATGGGAAAACTCATATCCAGTGGTTTAAGCGTGATTTAGTAACAAACATTCAAACATCTTTAGCATTTATAATATGTATTAGTATTACGTGTAACTATCTCACACATCATATATATCATAATTATATTCATCTCCATGGATTCTATCTTTAAATATGTGCAGAGTTTGAACTCTTTCTACAATCCTTTAAAAAACACAGCTGAAATATCTTCAGCCGTCGTCTTCTTATTTTACCAGCGCATCATCAGTCTTCGGCGCTCAAAGACAGCATCCACATAATATATGGTGTGTAGTGTAGATAGGCGTGTGTGTCTGTGTGTTTGTATCGCGGTGAGCGGTGAGTGCACTGCTGCGGCCGCTCTACGGGAGCTTTGCACTAAGTACAAGAGGGGACAAGGATTTGGATGCAGCAAACTGAAATAAAGAGTGTAAGGCTCGTATTTATAAAGCGATCTCAAGATTGAGATCTATATTAACTATGGATTTGACAGGTCTTTTTTTTACTGAAATGACATTTCTGATACGAACTCAAACTCGCTGTCACACTTGAGAGCTGTTTATAAATACGGCCATTTGACAGCTTCCTGAAAATTGATGGTTGTTTAGTTAATGATACTGACCAACTGCCACAAAGACGAAAAGAAAAAAATTAAAACTATAAAAATTGTCGGATCGAGGTGGCCAATCCATTTGTCATGAGGAAGTAATTTTTATTTTATTCTCTGGAAAAAAAACTTTATTCTGTTTCGTTGAATTAGCAACCCCTTTCAGTTTGCGACAAGCTGATCCATTTGGCGGCTGTGCTTTATTTTTTTATGATATAGTCACGAGCTTTATCTATTTGTTCTAGTGTCGTTTTCCCGGCCTAAATATTTAGTGCTGTGGTCCGCTTTCCGACTTCGTCTACTCCACTTTGTTCGGTCTTCGGCATCCGCTGTTGTATTATCTGTTTACACAACATCCTACTATCTTGCACTTCCTCCGATTGACGCGTGATGCAAGGCCTTCGAAAATGAGGTCAGGTCTTCTGCAAACCTATAAAAAAATAACATTTTCATTAGGAAAAATTTCTGAAATATGAACAAAAAAGCGCATCGTGTTCTTAATGGTTTGCGGCTTATAATATTTTATCAGCATTAGCAGTTTCAATAGACCTGACCTGCCATGTTTTTTTCTTAAACGCTATATGTTGGTTGCAGTTATTAATAAAAGTAAACAGCATTCCACAACAGCTGCACCGATTCCCCTGTCCGCAACTGCACAGCCTCAATGCACTGAACATTTGCCAAATATTTTTTTCTAAATATGTTCAGTGGGTCGTCGACCCGCCGCCATTATCGGCCGGACGCGCGTTTTAGATCGGCGCCTGCGCAGCTCAGGACGCGTTTCATAAAACTACCATTTACATATTGCAACTATGATTCGATGTACATTGCGTAGAATTTTTCTTCTATCGAGTGGGTTCTTCGAGGCGACAAATGACCCGATGAACCTAAGTGTCAAACTTTTTATGGTTTGAAAAGACTGACTCCTAGGTTCATCGTATGGGCCCTAATGAGTATCTGAAATGGATCTTGTAGCTAGCGACCACTGTCGAAGACAGAAACTATATACAAACAATCAGGTGATTCCTGATATCTTAACGTCTATGGTAAAATCTCACAAAGTGATAAATTGACAAATATCAATGAGTCCCCCTGTGGAAATTGAATCCATGACTTATGGATCGGGAGCCCACTTTATTTATCTCTCTAGTATCCTAAGTGCAGTAGCAGCCACACACTTGCGTAACGTTCGGTGCCGAAGGTTCCGGACAACACGCTGACAATGTTTTTGGCATTGCCTCCAACACACCTGTGTATTCCACAGTGTGAAAGGTTAAGCCGGTCCTTTCGCGAGTACTTATTACCCTTAACACCTTGTATGGTTCCCACTAACACCATGTATTATCATAACACTATAGGTATATAGCGCCGTATGACCATCATTCAGCGCGCCGAACAAGACGCCGCGTAAAATCGACTGTTCGGTCGGTGGATTGGTGTGTCGTACTCAACCGAAGGTGCGTCCGCCGAACGTTACGCAGGTGTGTTGCTGCATTAAGGCTCACCGCCTGCGCAATGTAAATTGAATTCTAGTTGTGATGTGTAAACTGTAATTTTGTGAATCGGGCCCGACTCGCGCACTCGTTCACACATGCGCAAGTTTGTAGGCAGATCTCTGCTAATCGAGCCTGCATTTATTATGCTGATGAGATATGTAAATTGAAACTTAGTTGGATATAGCCAGGTATGTGTTGTGTACCTCCATCATTAGCTTTTTGAATCGTAAGATAGCAAACAGTAAGTTGAAAACAAAAAAAACCTCGTGATTATATTTACGTAGTTATCTCTTTTGAGACAACTTGTACATCAAAACCAAAAAGTGGCTATTGTAGAGCGCAAAATATATACATTCATATTTTCAACATAGTAATAGGAAAAGAATCATCACCATTTTCAGTCCACATCCCCCACTGCAGGGTATAGGCCTGTTCTCTATTACGGCAACCCTCACGGCCCTGTTCCAGCGAAGGAATACTACTTATTAGAAGTAGTATTATTTTAATCTAGACATCGGAAAGTTATAAGATGCCTGATATAAATACGGATATAGATAATTAAAAGATTATAAAAGTTCTATATAGTAGTTTCATCATTTGTCTGACGTGGCGGAGCGAATTTTATTTTGGTCGTTGACGCTCTGCCTCAGCCTAACCCTTTAGGGAAAAAGGCGTGATGCAGGGTAAGCATTTTCCCGCTGTGAAAATTAGCGTCACAACAGGAGTTCCGTACAAGATAACAGGGATATCTACAGCCCATTTAACACGTATTAGATGGTAGTAGTAAAATTACCTATAAATATACTTTAACACAATAATTTTTGAGTTTAAGATTTAATAATCTAATTAGCTTGATCAGTTGATCTGTAATCTGTACGAGATCTAACATTCTAAAATCAACGAAGAACGACAAAATGCCCATTATTAAAAATTATGGATTTACAGCTTAACAAAACTCTATTTTATGCTTTCGGGTTATCTGCGTTCTTTGATATCTCTCTGCTGAATTTCAGAGACGGATAAATTTTGTCAAGGTCCTATACAAATATCTCTTCATCTACTGGAGTAACAATAGAATTACTCTGCGCTCGAGCATGTGAGGCGTAAAAACGTTGCGCGTGTATTTTTGAGAAGCGGAAGAGGTATTGGCTCCGGCCCACGCCCGCACGGTTCAAGGTTCAATACCCGGCCGATGCACAGCTTCATAGCTTTATAGCATGTGTGTTATTGTGTTAGCCGAAATGCTCTTACATCTGGTTTGTTGTAAGGAGCTGCTTAAAAAAGATTTAGCAGACAGAACATTTTTCTGATAAATGTGCTCTCTTGAACTACAATCGGTAAAGAAAATATTACTCAGAAATGTTACAACTGCTTACATAAAAACACGCTACTATTCCTTACGCCCGTAAGGCAGAACATCAACGGACAAATTAAATTGATGCGCTTTTCGCTAAAACAAATAAACAAGGAATATTTCAGATAAGTTTTTGCTTTCAGACGTAAAGGATAGGTAGTTATATAAAAAAATCCTTTTTTATTCATTCCAAACATTAAAAGCTCACGCTCAAACAACCCTAAACAACACAGTTACCAACTTCGCTCATTCACGCATAAACTCCTTTCACTCAACTATGCACAACTAGTTACTTGACCCTTGACCTGGGCAAGGGATGGCAGGGTGGCCCTTGGGAGACCCTCGGGACCCTCGCAGGGGTCAGTGCCGTCAGTGGACCGAACAATTGTCTAGACGATAAGGAACCGGAAGTTAAGGAATAGACTTGTCAAGTCATATGTGTGTGCGTGTGTGTTGAACAATAGGGTTGTCTAGACTATTGTGTTCTTGTTTATAATAAGTTGGGGTTTTGAGTGTGAACTGATGTGTCTTGAAAATGTTATAATATGTGTGGAGAATTAATATAAAATTAATAATTTTAAGTTAGCTGAACCGTTTGGAATAATTATTTCAGCATGTCTTTAAAATATAATAAAGTAAAATTAACAAAACTTCAAAATATCTTATTTCAACGTGAAATATAGTTTAAAAGCTAATAGTAAGTAAGAGTGAATGAATTAAAAATTACTAATATTAAACACATAAAAAAGTACATAAGACTTTACTAAGTGTTTAATATTAGTCAGTTTTAATGCATTCTTAATAACTACTTGCTGTAAATAGAGTGCTTTGAAACCAATAACAAATAAGAATAGACACTAAAACCAACTAGCATTACATAAAAAAGAAACTTGCAAAAGAAAGTAACTCAAACGAAACCCATTCAATAATCCCTCAATGGGTCTCGATAAAGGAAGCCCGTTTATTCCCTTAGGTACCTATATCCTACACTACGCGTTCCCGGGGGTGCGTTCAGTCGACCTGTATGAAATTTAAACCGTATGAATTTTAGACCACCATGACGCACTGAACGTGCACCGAACGGAACTGTCAAAATTACAACACATCGAAACCATTGCCCTGCTGACCGTACGTCGTCGGACTAGTTAAGGGCACGCACACACTGGCACTATCGACCGAGTGTGCGGTCAAGAGGCGATAGTGCGCCCTAAGGTTCACTCGTATAGAGAGCGCTACCTTACATTACGGGATCCCTGGGGCACGTTCAGAGCCGCTCAACCGATCAAGTTTCATCCAGGTGAAAAATTATGAACGAGCAGTACCTATAATTTTTCACCTGGATGAAACTTGATCGGTTGAGCGGCTCTGAACGTGCCCCGGGATCCCGTAATGTAAGGTGCGCTCTCTATACGCGTGAACCTTAGGGCGCACTATCGCCTCTTGACCGCACACTCGGTCGATAGTGCCAGTGTGTGCGTGCCCTTAACTAGTCCGACGACGTACGGTCAGCAGGGAAAATGGTTTTTCTTGAAATATTTTTTTGTGATGGTGTAATCTTCCATTTCTCTATCTTTTGCCTCTGATCTAAGCCGGAGGTGACCAATGCATTCCCACATATACACGGAATCTCCTAAAATGAGTGCGATACTTAAGGTCAACCAACAATAGAGCGATTCACTCTAGTTCGACATAACTGTAGGTCGACTCACTTTACAGTGACATAATTTTTGATCGACACACTTAAGGCAACATACCTGCGCAACGTTCGTCGCCGATGGTACTGTTAGTTACGCTTAGTCCTAGATCTGGGCCGTATATCTTTATTTCTGTAGACTACTGTCAAAATTAAAATTGTCTTATCTCGGATTATATCGAGACTTGTGTGTAGGGACAAATGATAGAGCTGAACTGGATCTTCATTTCGGATGAAAACACGGGTAGTCTAGGACCGATATTTTCCGAGATGTGAGCATTTTAATTTTGACAGCTTTTTACCGAATTGAAGATCTCGCCCAGATCCAGAACTATCCTAACGGCGCAGATCTAACATGACGTGTCGATCTAAAATGATGTCGCTATAGAGTGAGTCGAACTAGAGTGAATTGCTCTATCGTTGGCCGACCTTAAGCACCGCACTCGAGACAAGTAGTTCTTTGACCACAAAACCCATATGATAAGAAGAAGAAAATCAAATAGGTATTTCACTCACCATAACTACATTTTTACTTAGATACCTAGACTATCAAGAAAGTTTTTAATGTCGTCCTCCGGTAGTCCAAATTCATGTCATGATCATGGATGGATACAGCAAAAAAATTCTAACAAAAATAGTTTTTGCTGCCACTACCACTATCCGAGCTAGACGGTTCCTAGACACGGTGACCCAGTGGCCGCGAGCGACCTTGCGTCTTGTGTTGTTGTTCCCTCTCGCTCGCACACACACGACATCTATGCGGTGTGAGAACACAAGGTGGTAAGTCTAGTTTAGTTGGGATTGAGGTGAAAACACTTATTTTGTAGTATTGGAGTATGTGTAGGGGGAAAATTATCAATGATCTGCTTGATTGCATGATTGGCTGTTTATGGAAATAATAAGTAGAATGCTAGCATGTTATGTTATACTTTTTTCTGGGAAATAAAAGTAAGGATTTAACACAAGACATATTTAAAATCTATTAGATTTCGTTATCTAGGTATGCTATTTCACTTCTGAAAAAAACCAGAATAACAGAAAAAGACTGAATTTTCTCACACTACTTCAACCAGATCAGCACTTCAATCAGATAAAAATCAAAACAGATGCTTAAAGATCTCGATAGGATAGGATAGAAAAGCTTAAAAAAAAAGCATAACTTTTTTTTTTATAAGTCACTAATTTCGTAACTTCCACTATATTAAATGTCAAATGTTATCCGTAACATCTGTCCTAACTTAAATGTCAATTCCTCAAAACACATATTTCCCTGAGTTACATCTCTTCTCTCCCCGGCCGCACTATCGCCGTCCCTCTCGTATGTAGCGTGTCTATGGATAGTAAGACGCTCTCAAGGTCACGGGCTGGTTCACAGACTACTTACTCTACTCGGGACCCGGTTCCTGCGGGAATACATACAGCTTACTGGGGATTGTGACGTCACGGAGATATAGAGGCTGTATTGAATGGGGGGAGATCGGGATAGCATTCTTACACTATCGGTGGTGACTATGGGTAGTAAGACACTCTCAAGGTCACAGACCGACTACTTACTCCAGCTATTGGGTTCCTTCGGGAATAGAGATTATATGCGAGGATTTTGATTGTGACGTCACAATATGGGGTATATTTTTCTTCTTATAGCGTGCGGACTCAAACGTTTGTATTTATCTTATTGCTAAATACTTATTCGCGAAACGGGGTGATTGGAAAGTCTTTTAGCATTCTTGGGCAATCAATGGTGTTTATAAAAGATTAGTAAGACACTCAAGGTGGCAGGCCGGCTCACAGACTACTCCAACTTCTTGCTCTACTTAGAACCAGGTTCCCGTGGGAATAGAGATTACGGGGCTTGCGATGACGTCACGAGAAAACGGGACATATTAAAGGCATGAAGTTATTGGATGTACTGAGTCCGATACTGGATTACGAACCACAATCTACGAATAATGGTTTCCCAAAAGCATGGAATAATGAATCACGTTATCGCGAATGTTCCTTTACCCAAATAATAACATCATGCAGGGTTCATCGGGTCGATCGACTAAATGAACAAACTAGTGCTTCTGACGTTTAGTCGGCGCGACTTTGTAGTCCCCTTGCAAATAGAGGTTCTCGTGTGCTCCTTGATGAAGCAAGTGTTAAGGGGCATGGCAAATAGGATGCGGTGCGGCGCCGTTTGCGTCGCCGATGAGTCGTTTTTGTATAGAAACTTCAAATAAAGCTGCGCTGCGCAGACGTAAATTACATACAAAATTGACGCGCTTCCGCCTCGCCCGCGCCGCACCGCTTCCAATTTGCCATGCCCCTCGATCTCTTCCTTTGATCTTGAAGAACCATCATTTCGAGGGTTTCACTCTCAAAAATTGTCTATATTAAATCTCTGATGTCATATTTTTTTATATATGGAATTTATTTTTATAATTAATGTATATCAAATGAAATACCTTGATGAGCAGATAACTAAAATAATAATACTTAGAAACATGGTTAAATTAGAAAGCAAGTACAGATTTAAGTAACTTTAACAACAGAATTGTCATGTTGGGTGGTTTTGTTAGTTATACTAGATAAGTTACTTGAATTTAATAGAACCATTAAGCATCATGAACACAACATAGACCCTTGATATTTGTCTGATCAGAAATATCATAGCGTACATTCAAATTACAAGCTCCGATGGCCAAAACAATCCGTACTTCAGGGAGCTTTCAGAATACCAATACAACAAGTAATCACGGGCGGCCGATTTAAAACAAACAATCCAAATTAAAAACAGAATAAATAAATAAAAAATACCCTCGCGTTCGTAATTTAAACCGTAATGACGATTGCGCAGGACACAGAGAGCACGAAAATTAAACACAGTGTGGCCAGTTATAGTAGATTCATAGACTAGGGTGGAAGAGAATCAATTCCGAGGTAGTTAGACGCCCGAGCGCAGCGAGGGCGGCTATAGTCCGAGAGGAATTGATTCTTCTACCCGTGGCAATGACTCTACTTTTCATTTAGAATATGAGGAAAATAAAACTAGTTGTTAATACAAACGAAGTATTTATTGTTAATAAAGTAGGTACCTATTTAAAATTACGCCAATTTGTGTTGACTTTTTAATTATTATTTTTTAATTTTGTCGCGGCACTCGCATCGCAAGTTTGCGCTAAATTCACACTGGCCAGTGACACTAGCTGGTTAAAAAGTCACGACATTTCATAAAGTTTTTTTTTAATATGAAAAAAAGTCTCCACAGCTGACAGCAATTCAAGCAGTTCTATTTTAAAGTTCATTCCCGCCCTAGGGTGGGGATGAAATTTGTATGAGTTATTCCTTCCCTGTGAAAGGAAAGCAGCATCTTCCACCCAATAGTCAGATCAAAACAACACTACTTTCCGAGTATGAGAAATGAAAAAATTATTTTTTCACTGCTTACCGGCCAGTGTGGGCTCGGGAAAAAACGAAAAAGACTATACAATACAAACACGCGGATCCGTCATGTGGACGCACACAGATACAGTTTGACACAACACATCGACGCAAAACGAATGCATTTATACACCCACACGACTGACGACACGCACACTTGCAAGAAAATTTGGTGTTCGTACAGTCAAAATTTTGATCTGTGTGCGAAGCGTCATTTGCACGCATGCATAAGTTTACTTGCCAGTTGCACGGATGCGAGGCCATCAATCCATTTGAAACTGTCTCGCGTACGATTAAAGCCCAATATTGGTTGCGAAGTTTTAATGATTGGTTGCATTTCCATGTATGTGTGCGTGCGAGATTCGTTCGTTTTGTTCCTTTTTTAAATTTCACCGTTTAGTTCTATCTATTTATTGGTTGTGCGTCTGTGTGTGTATTTCTTGTACATGCATGAAGTTTCTTGTATGTGTGCGGATGCGAAAGTGCGTAGAAAAATGGTGGGGCTATAATTGTGTATTATTTTATAGGCAGCACATTGTCTGTCCTCGCTACTTTTTGTCGTTGATGATTTTATTAAACACTGCCATTTTGTTTTTGTTTTAACAACGTCTGTCTGCCCCTCCCCCCCCCCCCCTCCCATTCCTGTCCCGTGGCATTTACCAAATGAACTGAGAATACTGAGATAATTATCTCAGATTCAATGGATTTTGGTGAATGCGTTTTACGTAGGTCATTCATTAAGATTACTTTTTATTAATCATTAATTTCATTAGTGTCAGGACATAAATCAGTAAGTAATATTTAAGATTCATCTCTGATTTCAAAATAAAACAGCTTCTTAAATCTTGTCTTGCTTTGTAATTTCAGTAGAAACTACAACTCAAACTTACGTTGCGCGAGTAAGATAGTCGTAGTCATAGCACTACTCTATCATTATTTGACTATTCATATTATAACATTACATAAAAATAAATAAATTCAGAAACTAAATCCAACGTGCATTACTTACTCGTTAAAACAATCTAATTGTAGTACGTCTCTATTCGTGACGTAGAACAAGTCTACGACATGTCTACGAGTTTCGTAGACGCGTCTACGGAATCATAGAAAAGCGCTACGAGTTCTATCATTTTACCAACGCGTAGAGTGTAAGGACTTGCTTGATTGAAATAACGATTACTTATTTCATTTATTAATATGAATACGATTTTCAAGTGATGGAACATCATAATATTATAGGTCGTGAAACATAAAACAAAGTTCATCCTTGGACAATTAACCACATCGCTGCTCCAACGATTTCTATGAAGCATTTTTTGTGATTTGGACGTCAAAGTTTGTGTTGCTCATAAGTATTTTTTTTTTATATTTCTTTTACTTATAGATTTTTTTCTCAAAAGCAAAATGGAAACAAATATTAAAGCATAAATCTTCGACAAACTACATTTCAAATTCAAATACTTTATTTCAGACAAATTACAAAGTCCATGTAGTGGTTATACCTATAGTTACAATAATTTATTATAGTGTTAATATATTATTATCTATAGGGATCAATTAAATCATATAATATTAGTAACATTTACTAGAAATAATTTCGCAGCCAGCAATGAATTATTGGTATATATTATATACTTAGTAATTATATACTATATACAGATCTGCCTTCGGTAGTTATAGAATTGACTTCAACGTGAAGAGCCCTAGATAGAACCTCTTTACTCGAGGAACCCTACCCACAATAAGCTCGCGGCTTTTCGTACTTAGCTAGTGAGAGTTGTAAGGGCAGGTTGTTT
>JARACY010005338.1:0-22276 GCA_029255725.1 Scrobipalpa atriplicella | reverse complement strand
AATTTTGGCGGGAAAACTTTTTCTGTTTTGCAATAATAATATTGACTGAATTTTGTTTTGTTGTGTAGAGCTGGTCGAGCATGGACGGCGTAGAGGTAGAATTTTTAACATAAATATTAAATGTGGATCCGAGATGTGGATAGATAGAGCTGATAACCACTTGCAATGTACCTAATATTGTGAAGTTGGTGAGTAAGATTTCTTTAGGTACCTATTTATTAACATGTATACCTACTGTTATTACATCGTACAGAACGCGGCTGCATGGCGATCGCGATGCCGCTGAAGCTGCAGCACTCGAACTACGTGCCGTCGCGGCTGACCGCTTTCTGCCCGGCGAGTACTGCGGGCACCGCGGGGGGTACTCCGGTGGGTGCGAGGGGCTCCAAGCAGGTGGTGCTGTCGCTCCGCAGCGCTCAGCAGGACCTGGACGCCGCGCCGCTGTTCCCCAGCCGCAGCCACGACGTCGGCTTGGAGGACATACTTACTTAACACCTGATCACATCGTGTTTTGGGCGGTTTACACTAGGACAGTGGTAAGTACAGTGCATAGTAGAGCACTTGCATTCAAGTTGGTACATTAGCTTGAAATGCGGCATCCAGACCTTTCGATCCTAACTTCCGATCAATCCTAAATCGGACAATGGTAGCAATTCGTGGTTGCAAAATACGCGACTTAACTAATATAAGTCCATACCTGTCATTCTCTATCACTAGAGAACAGAACGGGATGGCAACAATTGTAGTTCAGATTTAGTTAAGTCGGGATGGTTACGAATCGGGCCCAATGTACAGTGTAGCGCAATCGTCCGACCGTCCGTTCATACTAAATCGGACGTCTAGGAGTTAGGATCGGAAGGTCTGGATGCCGCAAAAGGCAACTTTTTAACTTGAAAGCCCACTGGCAGTACCGTTTACACGTTTCAACTTACCTACTGTAGGTACTATGCACTATACTTACTCGTACAGCTTGAATTGAACAATCTAACTAAACCGCCCATTTAGTGAAACAAAGAGCTGTTGGCCGTACATCTCTGTCGCACTTGTACGACTATACAAGTGTCGTAGTTAGAGTCTGTGCGAAAAGAGAACAGGCATGGAATTTGAGGGCACGCATTTGTATTTAATTAACTGTCGCTTGGTCGTGTGAGGATTATGCCCAGTCTTATCTTTAACAGTAACCTTCTACATTAAATTTTGGAGGTTTTAGGTCAAAGACCTGGGCATAAGCCCCACGCAACCAGCCGTGGGTTAATTAATACAAATCTGCGCCCTCAAATTCTATGTCTGTTCTCTTTTCGCACAGACTCTAGTGGTCTTGGAGGCCCCGTACCTACTTAAAGATTACTTTAGATGAAAACTATTAGAATGAGATCATTATAATCAAATCATACATAATTTTCATCTAAGGAAATTGGGTACTTGACTGGGTAGCTTAAAAAATTCAAAACGTTTATACTTAAAACTAATGACTAAAAATATTGTGGATTTCATTCATCATTAAAAAAAAATGCACAATTAGATTTTAATAATCGAATTAAAAGTATATAAGTTATTGATTTGATTAGTCAATATTTACTAAAATGTGACGTCATAATTTACTATTTTCATACAAAAAAGCGTTTTTGACATTTCATAAAAAGTTGCTGATTTGACTAGTTGGAAAGTAGCCAAATAGCCCCTGATGTGTAGGTAAGTAGGTGTGTGGCAAAGAGGCTTAATGCAATAAAAAATACCAAAATATGAATAAATAAGCTTTATTTTTGGCCAAACTATTACATTGCATGGAAATTTACACATTCATTGGAAATAATATCATAATTAATCGGAGAAGTAATAAATAAATTCATATTAAACAATAATTAATTCAAACATAAAGTGATCCAATGGTAAGATGCACAGGATCGAATCTTTCTAATAAAATCAACATCAAAGTTATACCAGAATTCAATATCACAATTTTATTGAAATTTCAAAGAAACGAAGCAAGCTGAACAGTAATTATTTAGGAAAAAACTTAGCGAAGGTCAAACATTTTGTTTTTAACATTTATGCGTTCTGTTGTAATAATTCCTTACAATCTAATTTGAATATAATTAAAAAACTTTTACGGTATAACTAGGGGCATAATCCCTGGAACTGACCAATAGGAAATCTAGTTTATAAAAGGGGCTTTATTCTAAATGTTATAAAGGGGAAGCATTACAGACTACGATACATTCTGGAGCTCCCGCGCGGTCGCCGCCCCTCCCTCACCCCCGCCCGCCGCCGCGTATGTGTTAGGTTTATTGACAACATCATGAACTCCATTACGGAGTCTAGTTTCTAAACCTCACCAAGAATTGAGACCATTGAGCTTTAGAGGAGATCAGGGTAATTTCCACCATCGTGGCCCAATAAGTAAGTTGTTACATTTCATTTTCCCCTATCTTTAATTTTTGTTTCTATCATAAACCATAACACGTAGAGCTCCAAGCGAAGCGAAGCGATTTTCAACTATTTTTAAATGCCACCATTTATCTTGAGTATTCAGCTTGCTAGTCCGGAAATGTACTTTATTGCAAACACTAATTTTACACACAATATAATTTTACACTACCCGAGGAGGCTCCGTTTTAAATTTTAATACTTTACAAAAATTATTGCCTTGATTTGCTATCTGGCACTGGTTTGAAGCTAAATTTACCTAAGTGCATTACTAAAATAGATATCTTTTTGGTGCACCGATACTCTAACATACTTTAATTCTAAAAAGAACTTGGTATTGCAACATTGATTTGTGAGATAAATTAGGTATATCTTAATACCTAGTGTTGATTATACTGATTGTACTCACGAGGCACCAAGATAATTGATTTACTTTACAATTTGAAACCACCCGTATAATACGTATACGTATGAGTATGAACGTATTTTATAAAGACAAAATGTAGAGGGCGTTTCAAATCAAAACAAAACCAATGTTCTTACGCAAGTTGAAGATAAGCTCAGCTTGGCTCAAAATGCTTTTACAGGAATGCTGGTAAACTATGACAATGACAATGAACAGTGGACTGAGCTTGTTTTTATACTCGTCTAGATAACAGAAAGTGGGCTTTTGAGTTGTAGTTATTTGAACGAGACAAAATATTATTGATTTTATCCATAACGGCTTAGCCCAGACTTCCCCACCCTCATAGGTTTACTCTACAAGCTAAACATCTAAATATGACAAAGAATACTAAAAAGAACCTTAAATCTCGTAATATAAAAGTATTTAAAATACGAATATTGATTTTAACTACTATGTTATTTATCTTCTGAGGCTATTCTAAGCGGTATACATATAAAAATAGGTACCTAAGTTACTATTGGGTTTTTGATACAAATCTACAAATTTTGATACAGAGTTAATTAATTAACCTACCGGTTTCATAAGATATTTGTGTATTGACGTTGATTTCAACAGCATTCTGCATTCTGCCACCAATTATATACTGATTCGTATTTTAAGTTCAAAAGTCTGGTAATAATCTACTTAATTTTCGATATTGTCATCGAGACCATTCACAAAAAAAAAATAGAAAAACAAATTCCCCGAGCAATAGGTAGGTAGGTAGGTAGGTAGGTAGGTAGGTAGGTAGGTAGGTAGGTAGGTAGGTAGGTAGGTAGGTAGGTAGGTAGGTAGGTAGGTACTTCCCACAGAAGAGTAAAAGCTAGCGCCGACTTTCTCTAATCAGTGGTACTTTCAAAAGCAGCAAAGATGCGTATCGAAACCAACGTCTCTGGTAAAGGCATCAAAATTGTATATTTTTGTATTAAATTGTATTAACTAATGACTCTTACACTCTAGTTATATTTTATCTTTTAGACATTAATATCATCAGTCCGCTCCACTGTGAGTGTGAGTGTGACTGTGTGACTGTGTGACTGTGACGCGAGCAAGGAGCAAGTTCAAACTACGACGCGACGACATCGAAAGGCCACCACAGGTTGAGGCAATGACGGGGATAATTAATACTGACCCTATAAACATTACATTACATTACACATTATCAATAAATATGACAATTCACGAATAAATGCTAGCTTTCACTGAATAATGAACATACATTACTAAAACAACTAGAATCGAAAATTTGGAAACGAAGATAATTTTATACATTCAATAATATTCTTTATACATTAATTAAGGTATCACTTAGGTAGATTAAAATGTTGTATGAATCAATGCTTTGACTCCATACTTTATAACCTACGTTCTAAAAGTAGCGAGAAGCTATTGATAAGTGCACTGTGGTCGAGGTCAGAGGTCAAGTCACGTTGGTTTTAGAAGATCCGGAACAAGCGCCGGTTTATTTATTGAACTGGAAGCACGAGCGAATGCTAAAGCATTGGCTATTTTGTTGCAATTTAAAAATTCAACTGTGTACAAAAATAACGGCAGATTCAAACTGAAATACTTCATAATGAAACTCGAAGCGATTAGGTATAATTTTAATCGGTTTCACCACGATATAAATTGCGATTAAGTGCCATAGCGAGCACCATATCACAATGGAAACTTGAAAATGATACCTAAGTATTATAGGGTGACTTTTTACTAGCTTTAAGTGCATAGGTCGAAGTATGAATTAAAAATAGCGCTATTTTATACGTACAAAATTCTAATTAATTTTTATTCTTAAGAAAGTTCTTTATTATACCAGCTCTAATACACCTTTGAAGTATTCTGTGACCAGTAAAAGTCACCCTATTATAAATACTCGCTCTCGTGGCATTATCCGAGTAGTGGTACTGTTTGGTTCCCCTTGCGTCATATGGCACCGCCCGCGAGGCGCGAGGCGCGAGGCGCGAGGCGCGAGGCGCGAGGCGCGAGGCGCGAGGCGCGAGGCGCGAGGCGCGAGGCGCGAGCTCTAGTCCTTCCAGTCCTTCTTGATGTCGAAGGCCCAGTCCCACTGCAGGTGCACGTTTTTGTCATCATCCGTGAACAGCGAGTTGACGGAGTAGGAGCCGCGCGCCACCAGCCCGGACGGGGCGTCTTCTAGAGGAGTAGTGTACGACTGGATCTCGGCCTTGGGCGGGTACGAGCCCACCATGTGCGTCATCTTGTCCACTGGAAATGGAGACGAATTGTTAGTCAAGTGGAATGTTTGAGTCAAAGAAGTTACCGTGCAGAGCTTAAGCTTCATAAGATATTATAATATCGAAATGTGGCAAGAAAGAGTACCGCCGTATGGTGGAAGTTACGTGCCATATCGAAAGACGCGGCAGAAGACTTAGTGTCTATCGTGCCGATCGTGTGAAGCTTCCCTCTACACGATCATTTACTTTCCGGAGCCTTATTTATTTTATTATAATAAACTTGTGAAGGTGGTAGTGAAAAAAAATATATAAAAACTTCTAAATACGTCCCAAATATCTAAATAATTTTAGTTATTTAGATATTGTTTGTAATTAAAATCTAAATAATGAAACAAAAACCTTAAGTGATATTCCTATTATAAGCTATTTATAAGTGCTAAGTGCGAGTTATAACCAATAAATTTAAATTCCTTGTATAAAATTATTCCTATGGAATGATTTAACAGTTCCCTAAATAAGCGGCTACAGACTAATGACACGACGTCAATGCTGAATCAATGTCGATATGCATACAATCACATGTCAGATACGGTGCAATCTATACATGGTGTTAGCGTTGCATACTAAACAGGGCAGGAGGCAATGTAGAGTACATACCGGGGACTGACAGAGGCGCGTGGAACAAAAACATCATATTAATATAATAATAAATTACATATTAATATACATAATGTATGATAATTATATTTATACAAACACGTTGCTGTAATAGTTGAAACTTATATTTATTCTAGCCAAACCCGATTTTAGGCCAAACTAGTTTTGCCTAGGCTAAACTAGTTCATCCTATGTGCGATCGGATAAACCGGTATAGACTAGGCCAAACTAGTTCGTCCTAAGGGCGATAGGAGAAACTAGTTTATCCTAGGAGGAACTGGTTGAGCCTAGAATGAAATGATACACTTCAGGATAAACTAGTTTGGCCTAGTCTATACTAATTTTGCCCAGTCAGAAATGTTTAAGCGAGTACATGTAAGGGAAGTAATACTGGTTGTAAATGACAGTAAAACTGGGTGTAAGGGACAGTAATCACTACATAGTATAAAACAAAGTCGCTTCCCGCTGTCTGTATGTCTGTATGTATGTATGTATGTATGCTTAGATCTTTAAAACTACTCGACGGATTTTGATGCGGTTTTTTTTAATAGATTGAGTGTTTCAAGAGGAAGGTTTATATGTGTAACACATGCATAATATAGTAGAGAAACACTGATAATTTGAGAGGTTTTTAATGCTATGTCGTAAATAAATTCATTTTTTTGCGCTTACATTGCAAACGCTGGCTAAACCCTACGAGATAGATCAAAATAATGTACTACAATATTGTACACCTTCATAAGGTCAACAAAAAAGTCCGCGATGGATGGTATATGTCTATCTCTTAGGGATAACTCACAATAACCATTTTTATTCTTTACTTTTTACGAAAAATAATGGCTTATTTACGAAGCAATTTTAACAATTTACAACATTAATCCTTATCAAAATAAACACATTTGGAAGCTAATACATAAAATGTAGATTATAATTGTCCTTTACACTATATAATTTCGATCAATAATTTAGAAGATATCAAACGTATAAACTTACGCGAAATCAAAAAATATGACGCGCGGCCGGCTGATCGGCGCTCTATGTGTATGGAGTCGTCGATATGATAAATAATAATATCTCTGCTATCGCACAGTTGCGGGTAATATCCTCGGAGGACAATGACAAATGAATTATTATAGATTTTTTGACACACTTCATGTCTTCGGCAAATTATGTTTACCCGTGCGAAGCCGGGGCGGGCGGGACGCTAGTACTGGATAAAAGGGAGAATAATACTGGGTTAGGGACAGTATAGCTTAATACTGTCACTTATGGTACTTAAATATTAATACTGTCCGTATTACTGGGTGTAAGGTATGGTGAAGCTAGGTTTAATAGATAGCTGGGTGTAAGGGACGGACAGTAATATTGGATGTAAGAAAAAGTATAACTGTCCGTTATACCCAGTGTTATTGTCCCTTGCTTTCTAAACTCTAACTGCCTCCGTGGGCAACGTTTTTGATAATTCAACCCCTGGGCTAGGGGTTAAATAGGGGACGGAAGTTTGTATGAAAGTCTATGAATTTAAAAGTTAGGATCTTCCAATTTCGTATTTTGGATAAAGACTGAAAAATAATGAAGACGTGTATCAGCCATTTTATTAAATCCACCCGGGGTGTGAGGGGTGAAAATGTGTACGAAAAGTAGTTCGGCCTAGAAACTTGAAATTTTGCACATTAATACCTTATATTATATGGGTGTGTAATGTATAATATAAATATTTAAAATATAATTTCATTTTATATTATTATCTTTTGTTTTATACATTTTTGTATCTCTCCGAAGAGGTATTCTGGCACGGGCCGGAGCCAAGTGCTATAGTGAATCTAATGACAGAAATTTTCGGACTATCCTGCATGTATTGAGAATGACTGCTTTTTGCATGAGTATGAGTGCGGATGTGTATTATTGTTAGCCTGATGTGTTCCACTTCATTTTATATAACAACAAAAAAAAAATTCACTTGATATAACAATTCAACTGGTATATTAAACTTTAGATATAATTTTTTATTGAATAACAGCTTTTTTATAATGATAATTTGATATAATTATATTTGAACAAAATGGAACAGATGGTATAATATACCGGGTGTAAGGGACAGTGTCCCGCTAACTGATAGGGGTTGCTCATTCAACGATACTGAACAACTATCACCATCAGTTAATCACAGAAACATAAATCGTTGCTTTCTTTGAGTCCAGTCTTAAAACACAAGGCGGAACCAAGAGGTAACAGATGGTATAATATACCGGGTGTAAGGGACAGTGTCCCGCAAACTGATAGGGGTTGCTCATTCAACGATACTAAACAACTATCACCACACCAGGATATTTTTTCAGGAAATGAAAAAAAAAATTTGCTTTTCCATACAAATTGTCTGATCGATGTGGTCATTTTGTATGAAAAAGCAATTTCTTATTTATTTCCTGAAAAAAAATCCTGGTGGTAGTTTTCAGTATGTATATTGCTATAGTGACAGGTTGTCAGCCCATCGCCTAAATTGCAAAACACTGAAACCCTCGAATCCCTTATCTGGTTTTTACAGCATGCCCGGGAGGAGATGCAGCTGGCATATTGTTTATGTCTGGTCTATGTTTTTCTATCACTCCCAGTCCAGCATGGAAATTAATAGGTATTAATAGACTAATATTATAATATCACGGTCCTAGTTTGAAAGCCGAAACTCATATACCCAGAAAATCGTGTTAAACGCGCCTGATTACGCCTAAAAGCACCGAGCAGCGGTACCAGCGGTACCAGCGGTACGTTGGCAGGAAAAGTGTACCGCAAACTGATAGGGGTTACTTAGTCAAAGAAATAACCACAACTTTTTTTTTTCAAAACGATAAAAAATATATGACTTTCCCAAACAAAATTACCACCTCGATCAGTTTTATATTTATATTTTTATTTCTTGTTGAAAGTTATCCAGTTTCGCTGACTGAGCAACCCCTATCATTTTGTGGTATGCTGTTTCTTACACCCAGCCCAGGATATTTTGAAATTGTCATTTTGCCCAAGATTAAGCTGCCTCGATTAACATTTTTTAAATTTTAATGTTTGTTTAAATCTAGTAAATATCTTCTTAGTAATTTATTTACTCACCGGGCACTCCGAGGCGGTAGGTCTTCTGCACGTACTTGAGTCCGTGCACGATGTCTCGCTGCACGATGAAGTCGATCCGGATCTTGTACTGAACACCCTCCTTTATCGTGAACACCTGCAATGAAACAAACGATACTCCGTTATTAATATGTCCTGTACTATATTAAACAATATTAGATGGACGCTTGCAATACTAAATTGACGTCTGCAATACTAGATTGACGTCTGCAATACTAGATTGACGTCTGCAATACTAGATTAAAATAAAATAAAAACAGTACGTCATCATCATCCATCATCAGTCGCTAAGGTTTTTTTATTCGATCGTTTTATAATTCCCCAATGATAAATAACGTCTCTAGATTGACGTCTTCAATACTAGATTGACGTCTGCAATACTAGATTAACGTCTGCAATACTAGATTGACGTCTGCATTACTAGATTGACATCTGCAATACTAGTTTGACGTCTGCAATACAAGTTTGACGTTTGCAATACTAGATTGACTTCTGCAATATTAGATTGACGCCTGTAATACTAGTATTGTACCTGTATTAATCCTTTAAAATAATCATAGGCAAAGGAATCAAATTAAATGTGTTAATAATAATACAAACTTATTTTTAGATTCATAAAAAATGTGTCCTTCCTGTTAAATGGGAATTTATGTTATGACTTAGTTAGGATTGATTCATACAACATTATCCTTATACAAGTACAAGTATCTTAAATATAATAAAATGAATGATGATTTCTGTCGTTTAAATATTTGTTCGTAAAAATAAAACCAGTAGAGGATTTGATTAAGTAGGTACAGTAAGGGTCAGATTATGTCAGATTCCTACGGTAAGATAATGTCTACGGATCCTTTTACACTTCGAATAAAATGCGCGTATTTGCTTTCAGCCGTGCACACAGCAACAACATTGCTGTAATGTATGCAGCGTACATACACACACACTATGTAGATCTGTTTAACTACACTTCACTATAGTTATCTGCCTATTATAAGCCGTTATCGGCAGTTTTGAATGAAGATTATTTTGGGTATGACTTTGTACCTATTTGACGGGTAGGACTGGAAGAGAAATAGCCGGTACATTCTGTCTTTAACGTCATCAGTTTAGGATGGAAGTAGTGCGCTATGCTTGCGACTTCCCACGAGCACTTATACTGAGAATGTGACATCGCCGACCGCGTTGTGTCGCGGCCGATGCACTCGCGGCGCGTGCGGCGGCGGTTTGCAATCGTAGATCATTCGTGTCCTTCGCGAACCGTAGTGCGGTTGATTCATTATTTAATTCGTATGATATTCGCTCAATGAATTACTCCTAAATCTTATACAAAGAAAGCCAACTTTTTGTAGTTTATTGCTTAAATTTTTCGTATCTCAAACAGATGCATAATTTATCTAGGTAAAGAGAACTAAGAAATATAAGCTCTTCAGTATTATCTTCTGTAAATGCCTGAAACCCATTGACCGGGTTATTCAGACAGGAGGTTTCATGGTCGTAAGGAGAATCTAGTTCTTAACCAATTTGGAATAATCACAAAGTGGTTCCAGGAACGAAATAAGGGCGCGTCATCAATCTTTAGCGCTTGAAGAAAGAACTTTACGATGTCGATATTCTACACCCTGCGTAGAGCTGGCAACCTGCCAACCTGCCATTGTAGTAAATCGATTTAGAAAACCGGAGGTAAAAGATATGCCATTGTTAGCTAATCTTCTTCAACTTAATTCAGTGTAAGGTAAGATATGAGTCTTATCCAAAGCCGAAATTGAAGGAAGCAAACTGCCCTTATCATCACGTTTCCGTTAAATTAATCTGAAATTCAAAGGATATTTGCAAATTGGATCAAAACGCAACGGAGCGAACGATATCAAAGTTCTTGCCAAGTGAATTTTGTTTCATAGTTGTCCCCGTAATATAGATATCATATCTGAAGTGTACTACCTATGTTCCAATGCTCAAATATGGCACCATGGCACGACAAATCTGCAGCGGTGTTTACGTTACCCGGCATACAGCGCGCGAGTGACGAGATCAGACAGACAAACACGACTGATCAACGACGCCTGCCATTTCCCTAAGAATCAACATTTTTAAATTTTATGTATGAGCGACGGGTTTGCTTATCGCTTAAGTCAAGGACAGATACAGAATCGATGAAGAAGCGAGCTGACAGGACACAGCAAGCTGCTTGACGCTAAACTAAGATGAGATGATGGGTCACTGGGTCGATGGTCGCAAGAGTTTAGGAATCCTTCAGCAGGACTTATCCACTGCTCGACTACTAATCTAAAGTCGTCGCCTCGTGGCGTCGTGATGGAGAGAAAGAACACATATAAACCAGTACGGCTTCAAAACATTCAGTAGAATGCATGATCGTAATTTTATCAACAATCTTGTTTTCGAATCAATTGAAGCATTTTCGAAATAGTTTATAGACTTCAAACTAAACCGTAGTTCATCCGCAAACTAGTTGAATTCCATCTGACGGAGCGTAGCGTAAAACTACTCGCACAAGGCGGCTATCACGATGTTTCCACAGCGAGTCACAGCGGAGCATAGGGGAGCCAAAACAAGTCAAAACAGAACTGGGTCACGTGTGGCGCTGGCGATGTTCGACTGTTCACTCACACGCGACTGCGCCCGGTTACAGACCAGGAGCCGTATTTTTGAACCGCTCGAATCGAATTCGCATGCGAAAGAGCTACTTTCGCATGGCAATTTGTATGAAAATCGCATGCGAAAGTTGCCCTTTCGTATGCGCATTGGAGTTCGAGTGGTTCAAAAATACGGCTCCTAGAGCCTAGGTGTGGTGCTACAAATTTAAGTCGCAGTTTCTCATGGCAGTATCGGTGTAAAGTATATCCCACCAAAAACATAAATGCGAAAGTGGAAGCCAAGTTCATGGTGGTGTTGGTGCATGGTTTGCACAGAAAGTAGTGAAATCTAAAAAGGGAGCCAAGTAGGGCTTATTATAGTAATTCTTAGCTCTTCAATAAGGTTCATTTCATGTGTCTTGGCCGTTGTAGAGAATATAATTCGACTGCAACCTACAACGCCACTATACAAAGGCATGAGATGAACCTTATTGAAGAGCTAAGAATTACTATGATAAACCCTAGACTTGGCTGGCTCCCTTTTTAGAATTCACAACTTTTTGTGCAAACCATGCACCAACACCACTATGAACTTGGCTTCCACTTTCACATTTATGTTTTTGGTGGGATATCACTACTTTTTGTAGGTCAGTAAATAATTTGACGCAAATTGAAAATTATGATCTATAACTATATTCATGCTGAATTTTAACCATATTTGAACTTTCTATGACACCCATGACGACACTCTACTCAATTGAAGTAGTAGGTAAAAATAAGTTCTTTTTATTTATTTTTATTTTTCTAGTATGGTATCATTATAAGCTATCTTCGCACCTTTGAATTTTCTAGGTCATTTGAAAGTGGTTTAGGTTTTTGATTACATTTTTGTTTTTTAAGAACGGCGATTTTAAATGCAAATATCTCGAGACAGATACATTTGAGGGACATACTTTTAAAGAAACCTTTACTTAATTTTACAAGAGCTGTCTAACAATACCCCACTCAATATAGTAGTTAAAAAATAAAAATCAAATCCCCCTTTCACTTGTATGGGAGGGGGTAAATTTTTTAGGGTTCCGTACCTCAGAAGGAAAAAAAGGAACCCTTATAGGATCACTCGGTTGTCCGTCTGTCCGTCTGTCTGTCTGTCGGTCCGTCCGTCCGTCTGTCAAGACCCTTTTTCTCAGAAATTCGTGAATGTATCAAGTTGAAATTTATACTGAATACTCAAGTCTAGGGTCTCTTGAAGCTGTAAAAGAATCATACTTTTAAGTCTTCGCAATCAAAAGATACAAACGTTTGTTTAATCCAAAAAAAAATAGTTTTTGGATTTTTTCCTTTGATTGTGCTAGGAGACATTGCTTCTTGCCAAATTTCAAGATCCTGGGTCACCGGGAAGTACCCTATAGGTTTTGCCTTCCTCAAGATTCAAAAACCTACAATCATGAAATTTAGAAGGAAGCAGTGTCTAATAGCACAATCAAAGGAAAAAATCTAAAAACTGTAAATTTGTTCAAATATCACCAAAAAAAAGGATTACAAACTTATTTTCGTAGTCGTCTCCCTATATCGTGTATGGGGACAACAGCAAAATTAAGTTTGTCCTTTAGTCCAGTTGATATTTTTGGGTGCAAAAGTCTGGGTGCTCGAGGGAGGGTTCTATATTCGCCTTAAAAACCCCTAAGTGGGTACGGAAGCACTGTTTTTTTTTTTTTTTTGAGGAGTTTATGTTGTAGCCGTAAAAAATATATTGGTAATTATTAGTTTTAAATTCCGTGGCTAAATAGGTGGACAACTTAAAATAATTTTTGAACATCACTTGAAGCTTATTTTAGAATATTTTGTGGCCGTTGAAAAAAAGATAAATTAGTTTATTAGAAGCCATCTCATATTTCCGTGGGTTAGTCAGAAAATACGAAGTCAGATCACGTGGCTAAATAAAAAAATCTGCGGCATGTTTCATAATATCCCATTGTTTTTGTATTTTCGCTTGAAATCGTATTATTGCATAGTAAACAAAACGATATACGTACACAATTTAGACATGGGTAACTCTATTTATTTGTTTAATCTTGTTTTTGTCTGGTTTTACGTTTCTCAGCACAAAAACAGATGTAATACGAATCTTATCAGATAAGAAAATACAAAAGGACTTTACTAAGCATTGTGCAAGTGACGCGTATATTAAAGGAATATCCTGTCCTATCCAAGTCCTGTTCTACTCATAAAGATTAGTATCTGTAATAAACATCTCAACAGACAGAATGGACCATACTTTAGTTAGTGGGAAACTGGGATGTGGGAACGTTTGGTTAGGTACTTACGGAGTATCCCTTTTATCCACATAGGACGCATTATTATGTTTATCTACACTCATGTCGTAAATCCTTCATTTACTTATCAGAAACGCTAAGCAAATGATATACCTTTCGATGCAGCCGTGACTAAGGAACCATACTTTCATTTCGTTATCGCAAAGCTGTAACAAAATGAAGTTTTATTTTTTTTAATTTTTACGCAGATGTTTGCTATTTGAGCAAACTAGAAAAGAAGAAATAATGATTACTTTATTTTTTCTTTAATTTAAATTTGTTGTATGAGTGTAGATAAACTATTGTATGAAACTGTACATAATTAGTATTTAACACTCGTGTATACTTTTATGAAACTCGCTGCGCTCGTTTCATAAACCACACTCGTGTTAAATATCCCTCATTATGCAACAGTTACATAAATAGCTATTTTCTTATGTATGCGTGCGTGTACAGTGCATTAAGGCTGTTTTACTTACTTTTCCACAAAGCTCAGTAGCGAATATATTTCATTGATGACCGAGTTTCTGGCACCTGAGCCATTCTAAGATAATTCATTCGGCTATACAACATGTAACAGAAAGGGTATATGCATCGAGAAATGTGTGAATCTACCCATGAAACTGAACAACTTGCCCTAAGGAACATAGGTCGAAATACGTTAAACGGTCCAGTATATGAGTTTATTCAGTTCAAATAAAAATACAAACATACATACGATAAACTCTGAAAGTATTGAGCCAATTTCAAATAATTTGTTGCACCACAAAAATATAATACCTATAACTTTTTACCGCGTAGATATCTCACTCAATACTACAGGAAAAATCATAAAACCGCATAAGATATATTCTGTGGCATAAGCTAAGTAAAGTACTAAATTATATGTCTATGCAAGCATGCATGTTGCGTAATTAGTCATTTAGCAGGAATATTGTAGTAAGGAGTCTATTTCCGTGCGCTACTCGCTCGGTTGGACTTGATGTAAATAACGGTACATCGCCGACTGGTCCCATATAGGAATGTTTACGTATAAAATAAATCATTCAAATCATATCCCGTACTCATTAGTTTTATCAGAATTTTATATAATTTTTTTTATAGGTATAGTGCATTAATTAAATGATTTAGAATAAACATATTTCAATACCATTAAATTAATATCGAAATGAGTCCTTCTCGTGGTTTAGAAAATGTTGTGAGTCTGTGGTTGTGAGTTATATTCCCACGCACGAGAACTATACATATAAATTTGATAGTAAGCGTCGTCGGGACGGGACTGATAGTGTGCGTCGGGACTGATAGCGAGCGTCGGTACGCCTGATAGTGTGCGTCGGGACTGATAGTGAGCGTCGGGACGCCTGATGGTGAGCGTCGGGACGCCTGACAGTGATCGTCGGGACGCATGATAGTGAGCGTCGGGACGCCTGATAATGACCGTCGGTACGCCTGATAGTAAGCGTCGGAACAAATGATATTGAGCGTCGGGACTGAAAGTGTGTGTCGGGACTAATAGCGAGCGTCTAGAAGCCTGATAGCGAGCGTCTAGATCTAGACGCCTGATAGTGAGCGTCGGCACGCCTGATAGTGAGCGTCGGGACGCCTGATAGAGAGCGTTGGGACTGATAGAGAGCGTTAGGACTGATAGTGAGAGTCGAGACTGAAAGTGAGCATCGGGACGCCTGATAGGAAGCGTCGGGACTGATAGTGTGCGTCGGTCGGTACTGATAGTGAGAGTCGGGACGCCTGATAGTGTGCGTCGGGACTGATAGTGTGCGTCGGGACTGATAGTGTGCGTCGGTACGCCTGACAGTGAACGTCGGGACGACTGATAGTGAGCGTCGGGACGCCTGATAGACATCGGGACATAGTCTTTGGGATGCCTGATAGTGAGCGTCGGTACGCCTAACAGTGATCGTCGGGACGCCTGATAGTGATCGTCGGGACGCCTGATAGTGAGCGTCGGGACGCCTGATAATGTCCGTCGGGACGCCTGATAGAGCGCGTCGGGACGTCTGACAGTGAACGTTGGGACGACTGATAGTGAGCGGCGGGACGCCTGATAGTGAGCATCGGGACATAGTGTCTTTGGGACGCCTGATAGTGAGCGTCGGGACTGATAGTGAACGTCTGCAATAACCAGTATGTACTGACCTGTTTCTTGAGGTCGGACAGGTCCCCGGAGAGGTCTAGCTCGACGTCGTCGCGTCCCTCCACACACAGCGCTAGCTTCTTCACGATCACCTTGCGCGGGTCATTTGCGTCTGAAACAAACACACCATAAATGAAAACAAGCACAAATATACAAATATTTTCTAGCTAAGTGCAAGGTCAGAGAAAACTGTAATCCTTTGAACAATTTTCTGGGATAATTTAGTGTTGCTAAATGCAAAATAACATTTCATATGTTGTTTATTTTGTTTATATCCAGCAACAGCAACATTGTGTGAATACTTTTTATTATAATATTTCCAAATTCATTTAAATAAATTCCCAAATTCAGTAATTGAACTGATGTATTGATAGTGTTTGAAGCAGTCAGTTGTGATAAGATAAAACACTAAAATATGAGTGGTGATAAGATGACAGTTATTTGTTTGGACATATTA
Organism: Scrobipalpa atriplicella; assembly: GCA_029255725.1. NCBI lineage: Eukaryota > Metazoa > Arthropoda > Insecta > Lepidoptera > Gelechiidae > Scrobipalpa > Scrobipalpa atriplicella. Next base: position 5,917 of record JARACY010005338.1, on the reverse strand, counting down.
TCAATATTTTTCACTCATTGCCTGAAAATATATAGCAGAACCAAAGCATATTCATAAAGAAACGAGGAGAGCCAAAGACTAGCTTAGTGATGCGTCTAAGTGAAGGCCATATTATATGAGTATGGATGGACTTGTCAGGGTACAAACGGTGAAAGGACACGTTGTCCGCGTTGTCAGCAGTTCATGTGTTGCAGTGTAGTCAGCTTTCTGTGTGAGGCGAGCGCCTTGTTATGGCCGCCACAAACAGATACTGGCTGATTATGTTGAGTATAAAATGTGTGTGTACAAACCCACAATAACAGCGCCCTGCTGCGCCTCCCCGAGCAGCTTCTCCTTGTACTTGCGCAGGCTCTCGTCCTCCTGGTCGGCCGCCAGGATCTCCTCGATGGTTTTCTCTGGGGGCGGCTTGTACGTGGACTTGATCTCGTCGTCCGTATCCTCCTCTGGAGTACGCGTCACCTCGGGATCGCCGGACATTATGGTACTACAACAATGTCACGGTTTTGGTTTGTCTAGTAAGAGAACCCCACATTGTTAGGCCCCATACAGACAGGTATAGTGAATTTCTTCAAGAGAGCCCATCTGGATGAGGATAGATAGCAAAGGTTAACTAAAATAGATATAAGTTTTGAGACTTTCGCGGTTGTTCACTGCAATTAGATTTTTGTTATGAACGGGATTATTACCACGATTATGTTTATTGTTACCTCGATATTTCGGAGTTGTTTCAAACTCCATGGTCACGAGTAGACCATGGAGTTTGAAACAACTCCGAAATATCGAGGTAACAATAAACATAATCGTGGTAATAATCCCGTTCATAACAAAAATTTAAAATAGATATCTTTCTAGGTTGCAGTGCTGTGTTGTGTTGTCATGAATGGTCCAACCCCTTCATACCAAATCGTAGTAGGGGAATAAATCTGGAATATCCCTCTAGATCTTGAAGTGAGAGGCAACTTAATATTACCAAACCATACCTTGTTGGATATCAGAAGAAAGTGCTACTTAAGTAGATTACGAATATATAGCACACTGCTATATTAACACTAATCGGTCAAACAATATTTTTAAATCAATTTTTCAGATATAGATTTAGAGCTGTCTTTGAAATGCTGTAGCTTAAAAATGAGTGACTGAATCTGCGTGAAATATTTTTTAAATCACTTGAAATATTCTCATTTATAGCACAGAATATCTTGCATATAATTTATAACTATACTATTATGACTAGTCTTTCTTTCTAGAAAGAATTCAAGCCATTAAATGATATTGCTACACTTTTCCACTGATGCTGATTCAAATCCTGTCTATAAGATGTGCGTTTAAAGAAACGATTTGAAAATGGCGTCGGCTCGCTTCGTGATTGGTCCGCCTCGCATGCGTTCTCGCTCTACCTAATAGAGAGTGAGCGAGAACGCATGCGAGCGTCGGCCATTTATAGATCGTTTCTTTATGTGCACGGGTTAAACAGTTGAAATTTTTGATTTGTTGTTTGACATATTTTGGAATTGTATCATCGTTCAGAAATGCGAAACAATTTTTATGTATCCATGTCCATTATAATTTCAAAGAAGCTTAAACATCAAAATAGCATAAGACTGTCCTGCACAAGACCGTGGAATGCTCCAGCAGCTCAAACTTTTAATTTTTTTTCTCAATTTTAATTTAATATTGGTGATCAGCTCAAAATGCCCTTTCATTTGGTGAATTAGAACAGGTGTCTTAGTTTTTTGATTAGATAAACGTTTATCCACCAAAAATAGGTACCTACAACTGGTAGATAACAAATACAACCAAATTGCTGCCGTGTGTAGGGTCGCTTATATCGAAACATTGCGCGCGCAGTGCCAGTGTCTTGGCGATGTTTGAGAACAGTCAAATATGGTTTACAACAGGTTACCTACAATGTTAATCAAGGAGTAGTGTTCTAGTAACCTCGACGGCGTTCGACAGGTTTCAGCGCGCGGCCTGAGCGGAGCCGCCCCGACCAACACCGTTATAAGATCCCAGTCCATGTTCCCAGTTAGATAGAATAGATGTAGGTATCAATAAAATTGCATGCAAAGAAACTCATTAAATCGACTGTATTTCAAGTTATATAAATTGCTGGTAAATCAGCAAGACCCACACTCGGCTCGATGTTACAACAACAGACAATAATATTCGCGTTAGCGGCTAAGCGGCTTCGTATGAGCTTCGCTTCGTCATCCCGATATAAAACCTTATCACTAGAATGGAAATGAATGCTTACATTTTATACTAAGTTTTTAAGAAGAATAATATAACCACCGGCTAATATAATCCACAATATTGGGCACCAAGTAAAGCTAGATTGCACAAGACACTAAATTCTAATTTGTAAAAAAATACGGCCAAAAAATGAGGAACAAACGAAATGAATATGAAAGCAAAGAATGAAAGAAAATGCTTCCTTCCATTTTTTTTTATTCTCCCGTTTGGGAAGGCGAAGAGCGTGAGCCCATGCAGCCTAGTCTTCAGAGTGTATTTTCTTTTGTCTTCTTATACCTAATCTAACCTACCTAAAAGTCATTGGAATGCGCCGGTGATTCACATTCTAATGCTCAACAGACTTTTGCGTGGAGATAACAATCCGAATCGTACGGTAGCGCCTTCCTTTGCTTCTTACTCCCGCCATTGTTCCTCGTCAGCAGATCATTATATTAAATCCACCACATTAAATACAACAAACACTGCAAGAAAATAATTAAGAAGAGCGAGGAACAAAGTCCGTCAGATTTTTCATGCCCCCCGCGCAAAACCCCAACCTAACCTAACCTAGTAGAACTCATTAGATCGCGAGTGGCCGCCATCTAATGCTCTCTGATGATTTACGTGGGAGTGTCGAGTCGAACCATATAGGATTTCTGTACTTTATTTCTTACTTTCCCCACATTGTCTTTCACTACCGGCGCGAAAAACTAAATTAGAAAGCCAGAAATTCAGTCCATACGTGTGATTCGTTACGGTTCCCGCGCAAAACTCCCCATTCTTTGCTCGCGGTTCGTTTTTTTTTTTAATGATTCTTGGCGTGGAAACAAGTCCTTCAGCCGAAATGGCCGGCAATGCTGCCAGGGCCCCGTTTTATCAATCTACAGGTTAAGAGGCCCGGACACGGTCAAACGGTTTGACTCAAACCTTATTACGTGTTTGATGTGAGGTTTGATGAAACCATTTGAGCGGTTTGAACGGTTTGTCAAACCGGCACTGCGCAGTTTGGGTCGGTACGCCGTCGTAATATAATAAGGCGTTAATGTCCTGTCCTGCATAAAAAGATAGAAAAAAAAGAAAACAAAAAGAATTTATACTACACCTATGAGGAAAATGTAATTAAAAATCCTTGTAAGATAAAGAATGATATCACTTACATGAGAAGATATCTTAAGAACATTTGAAGTGTCATCATCATCATCCATTCGAACAGAACACAAACAAACAAAACACATATGTATAACTCGGAAGAAAATGCGATTCCCAACTCGTGTGTATTGAGGCCCTCAGCTGCGCTTCGGGCCTCAAACTACACCCTCGTAGGAATCGGTCATGTTCTCCCCTCGATAAACAATGTACTATTGGTCCAAAGAATGATTGTAAAGGGGGCCCGACACGATCAAACGGTTTGAGTCAAACACGTACCTACCTATGTACCTACGTTCCTATTTTTGTGGACTGATCATATTCTTTCAATTCGACTTGAGCCTTTTACTGTGTTCCAAACCTTAAATTACCTTTTGACGCCCTGCCTACCCCAATAGATATAAAATAATAATAGTCCTCCCACCGATTTTCGGTGATGGCGGCCAATCTCCCAGAGATAAGCCAAATGCTCAGGACTAGATTTTAGTGCCCAAGTGTTCGCGCAAAACACAGGTGCACTCTCTATTCCTTCATTCTCTTATTCTGATGGGACAGATTGACTGACACGACCAGAGAGAAATCAGGCTCATGACCGACTATTTACATGCCCATCCGATAGCATGGATCGTCTTACTTATAGGACAATCAAGTGATCAGCCTACAATGTCCTAACCAAACTAGAAACAACAACACAAAGTCATTGTCCCCCGCCGGGATTCGAACCCGGGACCTCCGGGTCGTGAGGTCATGGCTCAGACCGCTAGACAATTAAATAGTAAAAGAAGTATCAAATGAAACAAACGATGGGATTACTTATTTTTATTAAATCTAGTCACATCACTTTACTTCTTTAACCTGGAGACCTGCAAAAAAACAAACACCTTGTTAGAATTATGCAAAACATGTAAAATGTGCGCAAAAAAAAAAAAACTATTATAATCCGGTTCCCTACAGGGCATATTGAACTTTGTCTAACACATTCTAAAATCCTTTCTAACTATAACATGCAACTTCCTCAATTTTTATAAAGCTAGCTTAAGTTACATTCGAATTTAAAAATGTCCTACTAGTTTTTATTTCTTATTCTTGGATACATAAGTATTTTATAGGTGTTGAGGCTTAAGGGGATCCCCGGTGCCGCCAGCGCCCTCATCAGTTAAAAAAATCATTACTTACTGAAAACGCAATGAATCGAAAATCCGGTAAACCAGATTAAAGAATAGGTACTGAAGTTTGTTTTAAGCACTATAAATTCATGATTCAGTGTTAACAGCAGTTACAGATACTAAAAGTGCTAAAAGTGGCCGTTTTTCGCAAATTTTCCTTCTGTTACTACCAGGAACTATGAATTGCAACTTTATGTTATAAATTATCTTCTTTGCTTTTATTTCAATCTGGTTTTATACCGGATTTTCGATTAATTGCTTTTTCAGTGAGTAATTATTTTTTGACTAATGAGGGCGCCACCTGGCTCAGGGTAGCCCCTTAAAGCTGTTGAGGGTTTCGCACCATTTCAAGTTTATTGTGAAGATTGTAAAAGGATTTCATCATTGTTATTCAAAAAAAATAAGTACCTAAATAAGAAATGAATGTATGAATAAATAAACTTTTCTTTTTAAATATTACTTCCCTTGATTTCTTTTTGGTCCTCTTTTCTATTTTGTCACACTGTTGTAGCCTCTATCATTCAAAAATCTAATCTATGCGGATATTCGCATCCTGTTTAATAGGTCTGTGTCGCATCCGCATTGATTTGACAAATACGAAAGAAGTTCATTTTAAAAGACTACGACAGAAATATTTGAACGTATGAATAGGCGGTATGGCGAAAAGCTTTAGCCTGTCTCAATCACAAAATGGGACGAATTGTAAAAAAAAAAAAAAAAGCATCCGTATGATCCTCTGACTATAGAAAAGTAGGTATGATCTTCCGCGTGAATTTCTTTGGACCAAATTCTTTTTGTTTTCTTTATTTTCTAATTTTTTATGCAGGACATTAACGTCTTATTACGACGGCGTACCGAACCAAACTGCGCAGTGCCGGTTTGACAAACCGTTCAAACCGCTCAAACGGTTGCATCAAACACGTAGGTTTGACTCAAACCGTTTGATCGTGTCGGGCCCCCTTTAGGCTTTTAGGTTAGCGTAGGTTAGATTAGGTATAAGAAGACAAAAGAAAATACACTCTGAAAACTAGGCTGCATGGGCTCACGCTCTTCGCCTTCCCAAACGGGAGAATAAAAAAAAAAAAAAAAAACGTCAGCGTCACTGTCATTTCGACAGCTGTGAAAGAGATTCTTTTTCGAATTTGACGATAGGTGAGAATAGTGTTTTTGTGAAGATTTTCTTAAATCTATAATAATCGGCGTCAATTTAAGTGTATTTTTCAATATTACCGTATAGATTGTTGTTTTAAATTGTGATCTGTTAATTGTGTGTTCTATTTTATACTAATCAGAGTGTTTATTGCAGTGAACGTCTCACTCCAAAACTTCACCATGGTAAGGATCACTTCCTAGTATTTACAGATGTGATATCA